>VOMN01117469.1:0-13009 GCA_014899125.1 Orchestia grillus
TTCAAAAAAAGGGGTACATTTTTTTGGAACACTCTGTATAGGCTGGTGCCTAATACCATTAGAGCATAAGATAGCTGTAGAAAAGCTTGAAGTGGCATCTGAAAAGTGTGAGATGGCACTGAAAAGCTGGGAAATGCAAGTAAAATGACAAGGGGTATCAAAACCCAAAAATGCTGAAGAAGAAAGATATGATAGTGGAAAAGTGGGGTATAATTTTTTCTGAATATTTTATTAGTTTAAGCTGTTCATAGGAAAGTTATGAAATATATTTTTATATAATGCATTTAGTTTTGAAAAAGTTATACAGGCTGTTGTTGGTGTTAAATTTTTTGATGTTCAATAACTTTTGTTAGTTCAATTGTTTATCTCTCAAATTGAATTGGAGTGAGACTTGTTTAGAAATAATGATTACATGTTAATAATTCTATCATTCTCTTTTCAGAAGGACCACAGGAGTACCATGCTGGTGTGATTGCGTTCTTCAAATCTTTACCTGAAGTGAGTTTTCAGTACTCAAAATTTTCTGTGTATAAGTAGTCATGTTTGCCAGTTATTGTATTATTTATTAGCTAATTGTTAGTTTAATTGGTCAGTTCATTTGATGGAGCCATATTTAAAACTAGGAATCGTTTTTCATGCTTCCCTGTTGTGTTTTCATCTTTTGTCTGTGTACATTTTGATGAATTACTTTCAGTCTGCATGATTAAATTTTCTATGCATAAGAGGTCATCAAGTGATTTTTTTTACTGTCAACAAGATCTCCACTGTAAAATTACTGGTTAAGCACCATTACAAATTTTTGCTATTTCTCACTTCAGAAACAGCTTTCATTGTTATGTGAATCTAAGCAGAAGTGACATCTCCCTATGAGCAAATATTTTTCGATGTCATAAATGTGTAGTCTTGCATTAAAGTTTTTGGAATACATTGGCATTCATTTTATCTGCACTCCTGTTCTTTTAATTCAAAATGTTGATAATCAAATTTATTTTGGGTGGCCAGTTAGAAATTAGAATTTAGTTAATCAAAATTATGGTTAGAAAAATTCACTAATTTAATTGTAAGATTGTTTTTGTACATCTACAAGCTAGGAAAACAGCCAATGATCAAATTCATATATTTTATTTGATCTGAGAAACCCAAGTTTATGTAAAACTTGATTAAATTATCATCAGCATGCAGAATATTGTAGATCCTGTACAGTTTTACAATTAATGAAATAGAATATAAAGTATTCCGTTAGGCAGTTTTTAATTTTAGTGTTCTATAGTTTGATCTGCTGAGTCTTAAATATTTGTTAAATTTTAATCACTGGGATATAAATATTTTTTAGAAGTACACTTACCTTTTGTTACATTAATTTTATTCATACAGCTGAAAAAGAAGACTGAAGCTTCAGACTGTGATATGTGTGTTATCCATCCATTTCAGCCAAATGTGTTTACTGAGTTAATTTCATTTAGAGCCTTGATATGGCTTCATATGAATTTCAAATTGATTTTACACCCCTCATGTGGCATAGGATAGGCAATGGGGTCAAAAAGTTAGATGTTTGTCTATCCTATGTTATGTGGGCTGGCAATATAAGTGGAGCACTGTTAGGTTACCTCAGCTAGAAAGGCATTTGGGTCTTCTGTCATAATGCTCACTTTGCTTCTATCAATTGTCATACCTTCTTTGCTATCTCTTTTTCTTCCTTGTCTTACTTTTTTTATGTGTGGGAAATCCGGTGTGGGTACACCTGTGCTTAGATTCCACATTTTCTGTATTCAATACTAAATGGTCCTTTCTTTTTGCTCTTTAGATCACATTTAATGTTTACAAGGAGCTTTAAACTGGCTAATAGTTCATTCATTTTATGTTATGCAATGCCAACATTATGCATCTTGGTATTTGTTTCATTGAAACTGAGTAATTTTTTCTTAACTTTATAGTGTATAGGTCTAGTTCAGTGTATGTGAATGAATTTCCTCTATTGAATTATATACTACATAAATTTATTGTGTTTAAGATGTGTTAATTCTATGTTGATTAATTTTATTGCTATGGCATTTCAAAATTGTATTTAAGTTGAAATCACAGCCATAGAAGTGTTCTGTTGCAGGTACTTCTGCCACATTTTGTAATTTTGTACTCGTATCTATTGTTTAAGTATCAGCTATGTCTATTTGAAATAATGGATTTTTCACCTCAAGTCTGCAAATGCAGGAGCACTTACTGACTTCATGTGCTCTATCATTGTGTTTTATCAACCCTCACATCAGGCAGGCAAAGCTTGTGCCCGCATCTTTGACCGTGGCGATTACTACTCGGTGCATGGGGAGACAGCCAGGCTTGCTGCAGCCACTGTCTTCCACACCAATGCTGTCATAAAAAAGAGAGGCTCAGGTAAATGGTGCTGCTCCTTCACTGTTACCGAGACAGTCTTATTTTCACATAATTTTTCATGTAACCTTGTAAAAAATGCAATGTACAGGGAAGGGATATCCTTAATTAAAACTTCAGAAGTTTATCTAGTATTTGTTATATTTTATTCCAAGTGAACCTTACTAACTTGGAATAAAAAATAAAATATTCTTTATACCATTCCTGTAAACTAGAAGTTGAATTTTGTAAAATTCAGTGAAGTAAAATTATGAGTTCAATTGCAAATACAAACACATCAAGGCAATATCCCTTACTAGATTTTGGTTGCTTAAAGTTAGTTGATCATGAAATTCAGCTACCCTTTGTATTTTAATTAACTTCTTTTGTCTACCTTGCTGTTAATTTTTCTCTAAAATGTTTTTAGTGTCTGGTTACTTGCACTTCTGCTCTTCTTAGTAAATAGTTATTTTACCCTCCTTAGATTACAGCTTTCCTTTGTAGACATTTTTGTTTACAGCCCCAGTGCCCATTATCATACAATCAATCACTCACAGTAGACAGCCTTCCTCTGTAGACATTTTGTATATAGGACCAATGTCCATCATGCAATCAATCTCTCCTCAGTTGATGTTTATTTTGCACTCAGGTGCCAACCAGGTGGACACAGTCTTCCTTAATCAGTCCAACTTTGAAACATTCATACGTGAGCTGCTGCTGGTGAAGCAGTACCGAGTGAGCATTTACAAGCAGCAGTCTTCAAACAGGAATGACTGGGCTGAAGAATTTAAAGTGAGTTTTATTTATGCATTCTATGTCAAAAAATATGACGCATACATACTTATGTTAATAATTGTGGCAGTAGTAGATGGGGCTTAAAAAGTGAATAAATCATTGCATTTTTGTTGCAAGTTGTGATTTTATAATACTGAAAGGACTGTTTTTTCATCTGAAGTGCAGAAAAAAATTAATTGCATTATTTAGAAATGATTTCTTCCTGTTGTAAGTGGCCAATAATTGGGCTAATGTCAACCTAGGAAGGAAAAATAATCACAGCAATATGTGTTTCTAACTTTTACTCAGGGACAAAAGGAAAAAAAAAAACAAGTTTTTGTGTCAGGAGTACTTTCGTGTATCTGGAATGATGAAGGTAGAAAATGTATCTTTAGTGATGGGAGCTTACTACTGTAAAAATGGTTTGATTTTCTTTTTGCTTAGCTGGCTGCCAAATAAGTTGAGTCTTCTACCTTCAATAGTGTGGATCAACTTACATGCTGCACATGCCTTTACTCTAAAGGCCTGTACAGCAGGCACTGCGCTAGTTTGTGGTAAATACATTACTTCTGATAGAATTTCAGAGCTTCTCGATATTTAATGGACTAATACTATAACTTCATTATATGCAAATGAATTTCACAGAACATCATTTTTTGTTCATTTCACAATTTCACAGAACATCTTTACAACTAGCAACCATCAATCTTCTCAGGAGCTGTTACTCCTACCTGTTATTCATTCATTATTGCCTCAATGCAATTAGGGGGAAATTTAAGTTTTCCACCTCAACACTATACTCTAGGAAGGCATCTTCATTGTTTTCCTCTCGAGTTATTGTGGCTGCCCTTTGAGGTTCCATGTTTAGGGTAGTGATATATTACCATCGGATCTTATTTTGCTACCTTGCTCCTCTAAATTTTATAAACTAAACTTCTTCTGGTGTGTTGGTTTTATTTCTTGTCCAGCATGACTTCTGTTAGATGATAGCAAGAGGAACCTCAGCAAACACGATGCACGTCTGTAAAAAGGTGCGAGTTTGTCATTAAGGAGCTTATTTGAAAAGTAAATCCATGTACTGTTTGCAGGCATCTCCAGGCAACCTTACTCAGTTGGAAGATGTTCTCTTTGGAGGACCTCAGGAGCAGACCAACAATGCTGCGATCATTGCTGTCAAGGTCTCTTCCGATGGCCCCAACAAGGTAGGGCTGTGGAGCATCAAGAGAGGAGGCATGCAGCCCATGTAGGAGTGAACTGAAGGTAATCGGCTGCTTCTTGTTGCATGCTGGGTCTTTCTTCTAGAGTGCGACAAGCCCAGCTTCCACTCAATTCTTTCCCATTCAGTCATTTGACTTTGATGCTGATTGAAAATTTAGTCAGTGACAGATTAGGTGACTATGGTTTTCAGAATGTGTTGTACATTTAGTTGCTAGATCTTTAGGGCTATATGTATTTCTTTGTGTTTGAAGGAATTGTGTTCTATTTCTCTACCTTCTGGCTTTTTATTTATTTTATCTACTCATCATTCTTGCCATTATTACCATTCATCAAGTTTTTGATATTCAAGTATGAAGATTCATTGATGTTTCCTTATACAGAAGTAAAAATGATTTGAATAGGAAAAGTGAAAGCGATTAACATGTATTTCAATACCTAGCATTTCTTTCTTCAAGTAATATTAATTTGCTTGAAAAAGGTTTTCGTCAGATCAAATGTGTGTAAATTATAAAATATTAATTTTACTGCCCGAAGGCATAGGAAGTTCAAATATTTACCACTCAGCTCATTCGTTGCTATTTTCTATTTTATTGCATTTACAGTGCTGAGTTATAAAGGAGTTCATTTCAAAGTAAAAACGGCTTTTAAAATAATTTGACCATTAGAAAAATAGGATCAGATGAGTGTAGAAATTTAGGGTAATCAATAGCATTCCTAAAACTATATTTTGTTACTTTGACGACCCTTGCACAGCAATTTGCCATTAATTCTCTCAGAGTTTCACTGTCGAGTTACCTCAGCTCTAACTGGGTCTTCCAGATTTCAGTTACCACTTTACTTCCTTCCATTTTGAGGCCTTCTATTTGTTGTACCCACTTTACTTCCTTCCATTTTGAGGCCTTCTATCTTTCGTACCTACTTTACTTCATTCCATTCTTATGCCTTCTATTTGTTGTACTCACTTTACTTCCTTCCATTTTCATGCCTTCGATGCTGATTATTCTTTACCTTCTCTCCCTCTTCATTCTTAACTTGCTGTTTCTATGTACTGAGAATCCTGTGTGGGAATGCACCTGTGCCTAGGGTCCACGTTTTCTTACATCCTTTTTAAATTGTCCCTTGTTTTTGCTATGTTTGACTTGCAAGGTATGCGGATAGAAAGCTATGAACTAACTAATAATCTAGGTAATCTGACCTATGTAGCCCACGCTAAATGATGCCTTCTCTGTTGTGTTTTTTAATCACATTTCATGAGCTTGAGGAGCTTCAAACCAATTAATAATCTAACCTAATCCCTAAAGTCCATGCTAAATGGTCACATCTCTTTGCTCTCTTTGGATCACAGTAATGTAGCCTTGAGCTTTAAACTAAGCGATAATCTAATGTAATGTGATCTTCAGACGGTGGGTGTGGGGTATGTGGACGTCACAGCGAGAGTGCTGCGCGTGTGCCAGTTCACAGACACGGAGAACTTCAGCAACCTGGAGGCCCTGCTTGTCCAGCTGGGGCCTAAAGAGTGCCTCCTGCCCCACGGGGAGGCCAAGACGAAGCATGGAGTGGTATGTGGGCTGGNTCTGGAGTAACTGGTGTGTGGGCTGGGCTCTGGAGTAACTGGTGTGTGGACTGGGCTCTAGACCAACTGGTACGTGGTTTTGAGTATAGATTAAAGTTGTCAACACTGTGCCAGTTTACCTAGTTTGGTGCCCACGTAGAGTAATGAGCGGAGTAGTGTGATATTTCTAGAATATTCCTCGAATTGTTACGGATTTCTACTGTAGGTTTTGGTGAAACTAAACTTCCGAATTTTTTGTTGCTATTCGATTTTTTGTTCCTTAGCTTTAAGAAGACCAGGAGGTTACTACACTCTTATACTTCAACACAACTTTTAACAATGCAAACACTAGTAAATATAAGTTTCGGTTTGCCTATTTTTAAACACCCTGTATGGTATTGAGCGCGAGTATGGCTTGTTATTATCACATATAACTAACAAGTTCATATCCTTTCATCATTATAATAATGAGCGCCTATTTTGAATTTGTGTGATTTTAATTTTCCCTTCCCTCTGACTACTTTTTCTTAATATAAATACAACATTTATGCTATACGTTACAAAACCCTTCTTCTTAAATGCTCCGAGTGTCCATACTTTTCTTTTGATGGCCGGCGATGTGTCTTGAATTTCTCCTGACTTGAGGTGTTCCCGTCTTTCATCTACCTATTCATAAGCAATGGTTGTGTGGATATTCTGTGGGCCTTACCTGCACACTTGTATTCTAAGCATCTTCTTCGTTTGCACGTTTTACCTCTATATTTCTTTCCCGCGGCGGTTCTTATGCCAGTGAAATAAGAAGCAGATTCATTCTGGCGAGCCCAACTCGGTACCGTCCTCTGCAAGTCCCTGTGCAGCTAGCAGTAAACCATTGACGACTTACACGGCCTGTCGCAGTGCGTGGAGCGTAATGGCGTGCTGGTGACGGAGCGCAAGAAGACGGATTTCAGCACGAGCGACTCGGTTCAGGACCTGAGCCGCCTGGTGAAGGGCTGGGGCGCCGGGGCCGTGGCCGCCAAGCCCGAGCTGCAGCGCACACTGGCCACCGCTGCCCTCTGTGCTGCCCTCAAGTACTTGGAGGTAAGCCTTCCTCGTCTCTTTGGTGTGCACGAGTTGGAAACGAAGCGAATGTGTGTGGGATGTGGGTAACTTACGTTTGTATGCTACCCTGCTCGTGTGTATTGTACGCGAGTTTCGAATTTTGACTGAAGAGCGTGTATGGGTGTGGTGGGAGTAGCGTATGGTTGAGTACCTTCATCATCTCGGTATTGTATTGCATTTTAATTGAAAAGAGTATGAGGATTGAGTAGCGTGCAGTAACCTTCCTTTTCACTGTCGTTTTTTAATTGGAAAGCGTGTGTGGTGTGAGTAACTTAAGATTGAAGGGGAATGTTTTTTGCCTAATATTATCAATAAACTAGGTTAATTTCATCTTTAAAGTTGATTGTCGTATTTATTGGCATAGCCCAACTTTATGGCCATTACGTTGTCAGTTTTTGGTTTCGTTCCTACTACTGAAACGCATTGATAGTTGAGATAAAGTACCTCGATTTTAAACCTTCAGATAGCCCCGAGACCGCCAGTGTACGACGGACGTAGGTGAGGCCTGCTGGCTGCAGTTCGTACACTGTCCAGAGAGGTACAAGCATATTGGCCCTGTACATGACCGGGATTTCGTACGTGCATGACACCAGTGTTCACAGTCTAAATTTTTCGTTGGGGCGCCGGTTATTTTTGCCCATCAGCAGTCAAAATTATAGATGCCGCGGCGAAAATGTTAGACAGTGGTAGACAGCGTTATGGTCGTAGCTGCGCCTGTGTTGAATGAGAATAAGTAAGGTTATGAATGTAAAATTGAGGTATTTAAATTGAATTTCTCAAGGCCTGTTATAGCATAACCGCTCACCCCAACAACCGCAAATTCTAGGTGAGGCTTAGGAGTTCTTGGTCACGCCTCTTCTAGGAATTGGCCAAGTAGTAATAACTACGCTGATCGATTAGTATTTGGTTTGTTGCTTCTGAGTTCGGTGCTTATGTTGTGAAGTTTGTGTGCATATTATTAGCTCATGTTGAGTAGCTGAGCATTCTAAGTAATATTCTTCTTGAATAAAGTTAGGCCCCTAAGGGGGTATAAGATAGCCATTAGGGTTGTCTACCCTGTGCTGTTGCGACTGGTGTCCTCAGGAGGACACTGTTAAGTTACCTCAGTTCTAGCTAGGCCTTCGGGACTTGTATCTTTCGTGCCCACGTTGCTTCTTTCCACTTTTCATGCTTTCTTTGCTAATTATTCTCAATTTTTTCTTCTTATTTTTCCTTTTTCAATTCCTGTTTATATGCACATGGAATCCTGTGTGGGAACACACATGCGCATAGATTTCACATTTTCTAAAGTACATACTGAATGGTCTCTTCTTTTCGCTCTCTTTGGATCACTCCTCATGTGAATAGAGCTTGAAACGAACAAATTATCTAATCTGAATAGTGTCAGGGTGTCCATTGCTTAGAGCGCTGTGCATCGGGACCCAGGAAGTTCAATTAGAGTTTCCTGTCAGCTCCGTAGAGTTGTGTGGGTGAAAAAAAGTACTGAAAAATTAGGCTACTGATTAGAGCTGCACATTATTACTGTTCGCCTCTCGTATTTAACAGTCGTGTCTTCAATGAAAAGCAGTGTGAAGCTGCTATAAAGGTCTTTTTTTTTGCTCTAAAGATGGCCGTAGTAGTGTTTTTGTGTCATATTTTTTTATCGAGTTTAACTCAGTAAAGTGGTAGTATCGGGTTTCTATGCAGTCTGTGACATTGCATATTGCATGAGGAGGGTAAAATATCCACTGAAAATTCAAGATCGTCGGCCACTACCTTAGAGACTCAGCCCCTGTGCCCAGCCCGACACCTTCCCTGGTCTCTTTGGTTATAAATGAACGTGCGAGAGAGAGAGAACCGCAAGACGGACACAGACCTGGCGGGTAGCCTCGCTCTGTAGTGTTGTAGGTCCTCTGAGAGAGGGTCGTTGAGGGTGTGACCTCATGAGTTAATTGCATGCCCCTTTGGATGTTGAGTGTTTGGTGGAATGTATAGTTAAATGCCCTTCTCTTTTCCCAGAAGCTACTCCTTCGAGTTTTGTCGTTAATTTCTGACAGGTTCCTTGCAACCGCGTTTATGCTGCTGTTTTTAACGGTGTTTTATTTTATATTTTTTTATTTGCACAGTTGACCTCGAATGAAGGGAACTTCGGCCAGTTCACGTGCAGTGTGTACGACCTGAAACAGTTCATGCGTCTGGACACTGCCGCCCTCAAAGCTCTGCATGTCGAGACGAACGACAACTGCGGCACTGCCGTCCATAACACGACGCTGCTGTCTGTGCTGGACAAATGTCGCTCCAGTGCCGGACGTAGGATGATGGCCCAGTGGCTTAGACAGCCCTTGATCGATATCAACAAAATCGGTAAGTTAATGGAATTATTTAATTAATGTGTGCATAGTTTTAACTTCAGATACGAGCATGTTTGCCTCCCAATTATATCTTGGGTTCTATACTAGGCAAAGTGCTTCTCTTGGGAGAGGCATGTTGAACATGACCTTCCTTCAAGGTGGCACAGCAGTGTGGCCCAGGCTGAGGTGCTCGAACTTCTTCCGAACAAACGGGGGAACCCTGATTGTGAACCTCGAATTAAAATACTACGGCTTAATTAAAATGCTTTTCACGTTCAAACATTCCGTCAGGCGAAGCGTAATCCTTCATCTCGAAGTAGTTTGCCACCATTCCTCATTTGTGATCAGCGAAGCCTAAATGAGAAAGACTTATCTACGTAAATGCGATTTCTTCATCTCACGTTGCCTCTCCGATTGCTGGAGACGATAACACGTCGCTTAGGAGGCTCAGACTGAGAGGCCTTGAAAGAAATCAACCTTTACAGGGTGGGCCATAAGTACGCGCACCCACGACGGTAGCATTGATACACTGGAAAAGCTCCGCGCCTTTTCTGGTTGTACTGATAAAATNCGGCCCACTCTGCACAGGGTGGTACTAGGGAAACAAATCGAGTTATTGAGTCCAGGGAGGGTAATAAGTAAAGCACTCCTTTTAAAAAAGTACTGCCATAAAACTACAAATAGTTAAACGATCACCCTCATTTAAAAAGAAATAGATTCTAAAGTTTGTTTTAGTGCATCAGTGTTACCTATTATCATCACATTATTAAAAGAGCACATTACTTTTGGCCCGCCCTGTATTGAAAATATCTGCATTACGAAATATGAAGTAACCGCATATCCTTTCCAGTGGGAGGAGTTTCATTTTTGTATTATAGGTACCTGGAATATGGTATTAACTTCCGACCAGATTTTTGTGTTATTTCGTATGGAATAATCACTCATTAAACTGGTTGAGAGACCAGGCTAAATCACACATTCCACGGTGGTAAGTTCAATTTTTATTTTATTTTTGGCTTTTTTTTCGGACCATCATAGCTGCTTCTGTTCTTCTACCCCTTGCTTTGAGTGCTCAGCTCCTGTGGTAATACAGAGGCCATTTTCCACCGCCTTGGTCTGGATCTTTGTTGAAGTTGTGGCCTCCTTGTGATCTAGCGCTGTGCGTGTGTCGTGATTGCCAGAGACAGGCTGTGTATCGCCTCTATGTCAACAGGCTGCGCATCGCCTCTATGTCAACTGGCTACGCATCGCTTTTATGTCAACTGGCTACGCATCGCCTTTATGTCAACTGGCTGCGCATCGCCTCTATGTCAACAGGCTGCGCATCGCCTCTGTCAACAGGCTGCGCATCGCCTTTATGTCAACAGGCTGTGCATCGCCTATATGTCAACTGGCTGCGCATTGCCTTTACATCAACTGGCTGCATATTGCCTTTATGTCAACTGGCTGCATATTGCCTTTATGTCAACTGGCTGTGTATTGCCTTCATGTCAATTGGCTGCGTATTGCCTTAATGTCAACTGGCTGCGTATTGCCTTAATGTCAACTTGCTGTGTATTGCCTTAATGTCAACTGGCTGCGTATTGCCTTAATGTCAACTGGCTGTGTATTGCCTTCATGTCAACTGGCTGCGTATTGCCTTCATGTCAACTGGCTGCGTATCGTTTTTATGTCAACTGGCTGCAGGACGCGCGAACCATTAGCCGTTAGGATCTTTAAGATGGGAAGTTTATGATCAAGCTGTAGCATAGATACCGCAATGATCTTGGTATTTATTGACGAAGGGTTTGACACAGATGCATACTAGTTACAACCGTATTAATGTATAGAAGATTAATGGCCGTGGAATGACGGGTGTGGTTCTAGTCTTCAATTGCTGGACAATTTTCAGTTTTGTGCGAGTCTTGTCGAATTTTCTCGGAATTTCTATTTCTTACTGCAAAAATCAGCAGAATGTCAGGTTTGCGAAGTACAAGACGGGAATTATGGTGAAAATATTCAAGTATCAACACTGTAATAAAACGTCAGGTGTCTTTAAATAAATAAATTTATATATTTTTATGCGTAATTTCTCCTATGTTATTACAATAGGAATCTCATTGAGGACATTAAATTTGTGAAAAATTTTATGCACTTAGTTAGGTCTTTAAAATAAATAGCTCTGTGTTGCTTGCTAGGTTGATTGGTCCTTCTGTCCGTCCGTGTTTGTATCACGCTCTTCAGGATTAAGATAGAAGGTGGTATTGGTGGTCGGTACTAAAAGGAAACGGAGGGAAAACGAAGAGTTTGGTCAAGAGTGACCGAGGAGGAAACATAGAAGGAGAAAATGAAAAATAAGATAGAAGAAAATTTTTGGGTCCCTAAACTAATAGCGAGACTCAGGTACGGCAGTCTGTATCAGTGATACTCAAAATAAAATTATTTAAAGACAGAGTTACGGTAAATAAGAGGGCATCTTGAAAATTAATATTTGCCCTGGCATTTTTTGGCGGTCAGCGTCTACTAGCCTTGAAGAAATGTCTAACACTTGTTTCAAGTGAGTAATTTTATTCTTCATTTACCAAGCAATAAATCAAAACTCCTTAATAATCCTTGTTTACGCAAAATGAACAGTAGAATTTAGATAACTTGAGCTGGAATTTACTTTTTTATTGGCCGAGTTTTTGCACTCTTCCACAGCGGGTTGCAGCTGCGCTTGCCGTTAATTTTACTGATATAAGCAGTGGGAATAATTCCTCGCTGCTAATCCCAGTACCCCGGACAAAGACGTACGGCAACTACTTTGACTTTCCTAAAACCTGACAAACGACCGACAGATCCGAATAGCCCCCGCCCTGTAGCCCTTACGAGCTGCGTCGGGAAGCGTTTGAGAAGGCTCGCCAGCGTGAGGTACATGGAGGCACATGAACTCAGATGTGAGCAGCTTGGTTTCCTCCGACTGAGGGCCACCACAGACGCTAGTGTCCGTCCACAATGCCACCGAGTGGGAAACAAGACAAAACGTCGACATTCAATCTCCGTGTTTTTCGGTGTGGGAAAAGCATATGGCACAACACGGAGGTTTGTTATCTTACAATATCTCCAGCAAATGGCTAAGGAGGAACTTAGCGCTGTGTATCCAGTTCCTGGCGTAGGAAAGTTTTCGGGTAAAAGTTGGGATAGCCTTATCTCCTGTTGAGACTCGAGCGCAGGGTGGCCCCCAGAGAAGTGTTATCAGCTGTACTTAGAACCTATTCAACGTTTGACCTTTGAAGAGGAGTTTGTGTCTTTCGACAGACGACGGAAGATTCTGCAATGCTAGTTACTTATCTGTTGCTCCTTTTTCTGATGGGCTTTATTGTTAACACTGTCTTGGTGAACAAAATGATCTCTGTGACGATATAAAAGATGGATAGCTTCTAAATACTGAGACGTACGACGCGACTAAGTCAAAGTCATTAAAGCGTTAGAAAATTGCTACTACAACTGTTCTGTATGGTTCAAGTTAACCATTTGACTTGACATAGCTTTCTCATGACGAAGTAGTATCTGGATAGTTAGAAGTGTTTTGTCGTCATGTTGAATGACCCCACGACCGCTCTGACATATTCTACCGTGATGAGTGAACAGAGTCCTTTTGATGGACCTTCGTGTTCATGATAGCATCGATTTCAACTAATTTATCCGTGTC
>VOMN01117471.1:0-31662 GCA_014899125.1 Orchestia grillus
GGCATAGAGGCCCAAACAACTTCATGATATTCAAGATATTCAAGATTGCTTTACTGTTAAAACATAAACAAACTATTAGAGTATACTTAATGGAGTTTCCAAAATTTCGTTTTCCTATGTCACTGCAGTCACTTTAACTATCTACGGTTATTTTTCACAATTGGACTTCCATTTCCTTATGAATAACGTTGATTTACTATTTCTTCGATCGAAAACTGTTGCATTTGAGGAAACATCAATCATGAATTACAGTTACTTCTTAGAATAGCTTTATTATTAGGTGTCTCGCCTCACTTTACTAATACCATTACGTTACCAAGATCTCGAGGCTCGCAGAAATGTGCTCACAGTCTAAGTATTTGTTCACCTTTCTTTACTGCAATAGCTGCACTAATCCATCCATACGACTGCTCACTCAGGATTTATCCGTTACAAAAGATTAAAGTCAATCGTTTTCTTTATTGTGACAAACGATAAGAATAATGGAACTCCAAGAGCTCGCATACCGAATGCAATAATTAATGAGATTAATACCAGGGGCAGTTACTGCTCAGAGTTATTCGTAACGTAAAGGCATCGAATGGTCATTCAAGTTTATATGTTCACTAGAAATAATCTCAACGATTTTTTTTTCTTAAAGCAGAAGAGCGCATAAACGTGAATTTTATTTTGATATAATGCTAACTTCTTGCTTTGAGTAGTTCGTTTCGGTACTCCTAAAATTTATTCGAAACCTCTAAATTTACATTCAATTTTAATTGAACGCGTCACTAGTGTTTGAGCAATTCTCTTTCCTATTCCAGAACTTTATTTATTAAACTAATTTTTCTTATTCCAGAACTTTATAGACCAAACTAATGATAGCTGAACATTGCCCAATACCGCTCTCCGGGTCCACTGTAATTACCATTATCGAGTTGCTGCTGCAGTCTGTGTAGCTAAATTCAACTACGTCGTGGAATGAACAGATACGAGGTCAATGAGTACGACGAAAACTGATGGTAATAAATGTTTTGCGGGATCTACTACGGATAATATTATGAATACGAATTTCGCCGAAACTTTTGCCTTCGCTTTCAATCAATCGTAGTTAATACGTGCAAACTCGTGAACGTAAGTTATTGCACGTAGAAATATAATAGCAGTGACCTTTAGCCAACGATTGGGGGCAACTACGTCTTGATCGGTTTTCGTCTGAGAAATTTTGGTGAAGGTTTGACGCCTGCGATGACCTCGCATACTCGTGTGTTCTGAATATTATAAAATAAATTATGATTTGATAGTACCGCACTGAATCTTAACATTACATTACCTTAATTCAACGCTTAACATGAACATTATTGAGTTTTTGTATCTAAACATCAATTGCGTCTAGGCCTGTAGCGTGAAAGTAATTGAAAAAATATCTTATATATCATATGGACTTCTTGATATTTAGGTATTTAAGCATGCATGCTTGGGGAGATTTGGGTCGCGTACACCTGCACATGCGCACCAGATCAGTTGCCTTCATTGGAGTCGTGGCCGAGGTCCTGTGTAGTAAATAGGCCGCGCTGTGAGGCTGTTCAAGGCGGCATGTGAGGCGCTGTGAGGCTGTTCAAGGCGGCATGTGAGGCGCTGTGAGGCTGTTCAAGGCGGCATGTGAGGCGCTGTGAGGCTGTTCAAGGCGGCATGTGAGGCGCTGTGAGGCTTATCAAGGCGGCATGTGAGGTGCTGAGAGGCTTTACAAGGGGCATGTGAAGTGCTGTAAGGCTTATCAAGGCGGCTTGTGAGGTGCAGTGAGGCTTTTCAACACATGTGTGGTGTCGTGCAAAATTTTTAGTGTTGTGTATGAATTATTCAACGCACCCATGATTCAACAGTATTTATATTAGCAGACTGTCGCTAAAAAAATCAGTTCTGTATTATTTTTTCAGGGCGACGTTGCAGAGGATTGGAAATGAACTGAGTTGATAATTGTTCACTTTTAGGAGGAAAATTCATTGGCCCTCAAAAATGCTCCAAAATCGTCAGTGTTCAAAAGTTAACTGAGAGTGATATGACCAAATAACCAGGCTTCATATTTCCCTAAGCTTTCTAATAATTATTTTTCACTTCACAGAATTTCTTCGAAATAACTTTCAGCATGTTAATACCGTTTCGAAAACAGACGCGATCTGATGAATCAAAAAGTGCCAAGATCCTAAGTCTTGAGGGTAAATATATGGATTTTGAGAATAGAAATAGAATAGATTTGAACTAAAAAACTACGGAAACAAAGAGAGCACTGCTCTTTTTCCCGGGGAAGGATGTCTAAAAAATCGTGTTTTATGGAGCCAAAGTTTCATGCGACATTATCTATCACAACAAGGCGTCATCGAAGAAACGTCTGAATGGAAGACAAAGTGGAATTACGAATTGGAGGCATTTACATAGCGAAGAACTGAGTGAGGCTTCTGTCTTGAATGCTTTCAGGTTCACAGATTTTCGAACGAAAAAAAGGTGACACCGAAGCCAATGATAGCAAAAAATACATTTTTAATTTGGTTGGTGACATGTCGTGTCACCGTAGAAGCTGCTGTTTTTAAGCATGTTCGCATAAATATTTGCATTTTGAGTCATTAGCTCAAATTGCTAGATCTAGACGATGTGACGTTTAAGTTTACCACTCCCTGTTAAGAAGATGGTTTGAGAAACCCTCAATCTTACAACGCTCGTGTTATTTTTGGGTAAAAGATTCCAGATAGCTTTGTGAAAATAACAGTAGCAGCCTTAGGCAGCGGCCCCATGTTGCTCCATAGAGATTTGTAGGATTAAATTTATTGAAGGAAGTGATCTCTGCCAATTACTTTGATTATTTCATTCATTTGCAGCGGGACGGTCCCTACGTATGTGTACACAGACGCTTCTCAGGTAGCACGGAGCCTAATAACTAGACTCACTTTAGTTCAGTCATCAAATTGAATAGAGGGAAACCATGTGGCTCATTCGGCTCTTGATATTTTAGTTAATTTTCTCTGATGCACTGAGTTATTGGCGATACTAGTCTGAAAAAAACATTGTGTCAGATAAATGAGAAGTTACGCATTCATAGAAGTTATGCATGCATAGATGTTATGAATGTACAAACACAGAATGTAAATTCATTTGGTACTGTGCTACTGAAACGTCTTTCTCAATGATTGAACATTCGTCTTCTTAGTTCTACGGAATGTTTTGTGTGCACTGTTTAGTTATAGGACCGATTGTGGCGCTTGTTAAAGAGCTGGGTATAGTGCATCGGAAAATTTAACCCTTAAATTCTGGGCCAGTAATTTTACTGTAAAATCCTTCGATAAAACAATTTTCTAGCATCATCTGCCGTCAAACGTTCGCTATATTAACGGAGAAAAATTATTTACTCGGTGTGAATCAAGTTTTATTTTTGAATTTGAAAAAACTGTTATTTATATTCAAATTGTGCAGTAAACTCTCAGTCTCAGGAACGCGTATTTCTTTCGTTCAGGAACGTATCGCGGTAACCCTGAAGCGTTCTGAGAACAGAGTGTATAAGACTTTATGAAGCTCTCAATTATGATGTAAAAATTTTAAATTTTGATGTCGGGTGACAAAATGTAGAGCGCGACAATTGAGTCGATCTATTTTAGTCTACTGAAAACTTTTTCTTCCATCGTCCTCCGCAGAGAAACTAGCATTGGCGTTTGATGTTAGCATCTCAAAAACGTTCCAAAATTGTTAAGGAAGAAGTCAAATGTTTAAATTTCATCTATTCGTTTGGATATTTCCTGGATGTACCCCATACCGATGTATCAAATCGTTGAGAAAAATTTCAGCGCTCAGTTCAATCATAAACCTTGATAGCGCTCAATCACGTCGACAAATTCTCACCGGTTGCGCACAATGCTTGATTTATTGAAACGCATCTCGTATCCAAAAAATGACCTCGGTGTTTTACGTTTAATTATCAAAAAACTCACATTTTATCAGTACTTTACCTCTTGGACATGTAACATTTTATGTTATTCATGTCTGATGCCCATATTTTTGCTTTCAGCTCATGTGAAAATGAACACGCGTCTACTCGGACGATTTTGCATTATAATTATTACATGTCGATGTGAGGGCGCCATTGTCGCAACAACGATGGTCTCCAACAGCGTGAGCTACAAAGGTAAAACGGTCACAGTTGACGTCACCAACGCGCAGGGTTGTGCGGCGCGTTGTCTTGTGGAAGAGGCCTGCGGTGCGGTTGTTTACGATTCAACTGCTGTGAGTGGCATAAGAAATGTTCTAGATTCTTGTTTCACATGTCATGCAAATACCTATTTTTAACTATATCCTTCCAGAGTTGGTTTGCAAAGAGAAGGACAATGGGTGTTTATGTACTTCGGCTGCTGTAAAGTTGCTCATGGAAATTTATATGGAATTCATGCTTAAAAAAGGAATAATTGGAAGCTTGAAAGTAAACTGCAACCTTCATTATCAAGCGCTCTGAATTTCCTCTTCTCCTTAATTCATTTCCATGAAATTTATCAAAGGATAAGAGCTCTCTCGAGTTTTAATTTGCAATTTTATAATTTTAAGCAAGTTTCTTTTCGCTAAATTTTTGTTCACTGACGAAATCTATTTTTTTGAAAATAGAAAAGCTGTTTAAAAACTCTTTGAGCTATTGACAATGGTTACATTTTAAAATTTAAGTGTTCACATTTACAAGATGAATGTTTAGTGACGTTTTTCATCAAATAATTTTTTCCTTTTGAACTTATTGTTTTCCCACTTTAGGATAATCTTTTAAGTTGTAAAAAAGGTTTACTGTAATAAATTTCCTTCATTTTTGTACGGCAATCAGCATTTCCACTTCATTCAGCTAGGAACAATGTATGCACTAAAACACAAGGATTGATAAGAACAGATGTTCTACTTCAGTGAACATACAACTTTGATCAGAAAAATAATGCACTGAGTTAGTTATATCTCAGCATCAGTATTTGTTATCCCCCGGCGTTTTATTTGGAATACTGCTTCAAATGGCTGTTTTTATGGGATTTTTTTGCTTGAATCAAGTAATTTTACTCACAGGTTTTACTTCAGCTTTTGCTAAGCAGGTATGAGAAGTCTACACGCTCCTGTTGTTAGCAGTAAGCCCAATTGAGAACAGCCTTGATTATCAATAATTATATGTCAAAAACAGGACGTATGTTAAATGAAGAAATCTGTGAGGACAACAAGTTAATTATAATCAAGATTTAAGGAGACCCTTTACTTAGAACAAAACAAACACATGCTGTGATAACCTTCTCGTATTGCAGTCTTTGTATCTGTATGAACAGTTATGAAATTAATCCACGCGTATACTTCATAGAATCAAATTAATGCTGAAATCATCACATTTCTTTAATTTCATTAATTTTTCTCGAAAATGGATGGATGTTTACTTCGAGTAACAAGTGAATGAATTATCGATGTAGACTGGAAACGTACCCGGGAAAATTCATTTTATTTGACATTGCTCGACAAGAGGAGGTCGAATTCTCCTCATCCTTCCCCTCCCTCAGTAAATAAATGACGCTAAAGATTCTGATACTGAATGAAGAATATTATTCGATGCCGGGCAATTTTTTCGTGAAATGGACTTCCTATTTAACTTGATTGCATTGTTCTCACCTTCATTTTTACCATTGGAATGTATTTTTACATGAATTTTGCAAACTGAAGCACAGATATCCGCTTACAATTAGAAAGTTTTGTAAACTGACACGCAGATATTCGCTCACAATTAGTGGATTTTGCGAACTGAAACACAGAGATTTGCTCACAATTAGTGGATTTTGTAAGCTGAAACACGGATATTAGCTCAGGATTGTCGCAGGATAAATGACGTGTAAGTTCCCATTTTACACCCAGGCTCAAATGCGCTGCTCCCTCTTCTTGGACATCTACGGCCCGGCCGAGCTCCTCCCGGGACAGCTGGTGTACCGACGATCTCTCTTGAAGAACGGGAACCAAATTGTCAAACTACCCTTGCCTGCTGTTAACTATTATCAGTAAGAAAGACTTGAAAATTATTACCCATTACTTATTAGAACTAATTTGGAATTGGCATGTGATGTAATGTACTACAAACTATATTTTTGGTACTGGATTAACGTATTTTTGTTTAACTACTTGGCAAATGCTTTGGAGCCTTCTTGATTCGAAGAATGATTTGAACTTTGCTGAACGGACGACCTCGTGCGAGTGTCTTGCTCTCGTAGATCACCAGTGCTCATATGATGTTCCATTTTTAAATTCAAAACAAACTGTCTATATGGAAGAAAGAAATAGAGATTGTTATATCAAAGAGCCCGATGGTCGCTCGAAGTCAAAACTGTTGAAGAATAAACTTTTTGAGTGAGTAGGAATTTTAGGTTCACATACTCGATTGAACATAACAGTTCACTAATCATTTACAGCGTTTCAGTAAACTACAAACGGGATTTATGCATGGATACTATGAAACATTACAAGCAACATAAAAGCCGCTTATTTCCACGCTGGGATGTCAGTCGAGATTTCCATTGGCTAATTTTTCTTATGTTATGCTTTACGTAACGTCCGCAGAATCCCTTGAATTTTTCTACTAACTTCAGCGCCCAAACTGATATACTAAAAGTGCTTTTTTGTTCACGATTTTTTCAAAAGACTTTCGCCTGTTTCGGGAAACCTAGAAGGGTCTCCATGGCAGATAGGATCATGAAACAGTACTTGGACAAATCCTGCACCAGGGAAACATTCCACACGCTATTGAAGACGTGAAAATTTCTTTGAAAACTACTGATCCACTCTTTGCGTTGCAGAGATCATGTGGCCAAATGTGCCTCCCTTGGACTGACGGTGATGCCTGCTCCTACAAACAAGCTCGACAGGACCACCATTTCCTGCGTTGGCACAGTCGTTATGGACGTGATGACGCCAGCAAACTCACTAGACATAGTCAACGCAGCTGGGCAGAACGTCTCCAACCCTTATCTCAGGTTTTTCAAATTTCCTACGTCTCCTGGACAACGCTACTGTTTCGTCAACAATTACATGAACATGTTCTATATTTTGTGCAGTGATTACGGTACAACGGCTTCAAGCACGGTGTGTATCACTCCATAATTTCTGTTAAGATACGCAATGCGGTTGTCGAGTTCATCTCGAGCTGGCTTTAAGAATGCTATCTAAAGTAAGAGGAAGAATCGGATTTTTAGAAACAGTCCTAGCTTGGCTATAAATGTGTGCAGGAGTAATTTGAAAGAGGCCCAAATTGTCTAATGCTCCCTCAGAATGTAAAAATCAATGCACTCAAATTCACGTCCTTTCAGAATTGACGTGATTCAAAAATTTAGCATCACTTTTACACTCCTGTTAACCTTAAGCCTGAATAAAAAAAAATAAAGTTTCAGACACAGTTTAAGCACAAACGAATTTATGAGTGTTCGTTAAAGTATTTTTTGACCGACAACGTAGAGCATTTTCAATTATGCGTCATGGGAATAAAAACTTGAGTTACATGCGCTGTGATGATTTACCCATTCGGGAATGATTTCCTGACGGTAAAACATACGCAGTTTTGGAGCTTAGGAAAGTAAAGGTATCAATCATGTACTCCTGCTGGAGGGATGAGCGCGGGCTGCATTGCTATTGACGATTTGAAGTACGAAACCTACTACGACTGTTCGCTCATCAATTCTTTGGGAAAAATTAAACTAAAATTCTTATATTTTCGTAATCATAATAAAATCGAAATGTTATACTACTTGTTTGTGAAGGTGTCTATGAGACCTTAGCTGACATGTGCTGGATGATTAGACGTCACCAGCTCAAATTTGTGAAGAATGTTCACATTTAATGGACGTCGATACACTTTTCTATTTCACCTGCAATGTCTTCTGTAAGTGTGGAGAGAGTTTTTTGTCAATGTTTTTCTTCCGAACAGAATCTTTAGGAAAAGTGTTATATGTTTATCATGTTTTTTTCACTTTTTTGAGCATCTTAAGTCACAATTTTTTTTACGAACTCACATATGTTTTCCAATGTCATCAGAGACGTTGGCAATGGATTTAGTAGCCCCAAAATCCGCATATAAAAATTCAATGACTATTTACATCGATTTCAGAAATTTGATATTACTTCACCGTCTTTTATAGCTTATTTTATAACTTTGTAGAAATTCGTTTCATCTATCTGCCATGCAATGCAAATTTGAATTCATCTATGAAACAAATTCAACCTGTAATCTTCCGTTGAAAATCATTTTATTTCACTGTACATATATCCAACACTGTATTTTATTTCCCTACAAATCCAAAAACACAAAATATTTATAGTGAAAATATCACATGTGAAGAGGGTGAGAGTATTTAAAAGAAAAAAACAACAACAATTGGATATATTACAGCACACCTCGATGTATCACTCCTCACTCTTCGGCTCAATGCTGCCGCAGAAGGTGGTGAGTGATGGTGTGCGTGGCTATGTGATCTCGTGCTGTGATCTTGTTACTGCGTCAAGTGCACTCTCTGTATTGAGTGTTGCATAAATACCTCTTCATTAGTATAAAAAAGCCTGATTGACATGCATAACCAGCAACGTCTTGTTCTGACTGTATTATTAGATTACACTTCTTACTATAGCCGTACAATTTCCGTAGATTTTATGCGCACTTTGACTTAATCAAGCTTAACAGAATAATTGGTAAGTCGTCAGAGTGAGTTAAGCATTCGAATGAAATACGGGAAACTTACGCTGGTAAGTTACGATGTCCGTAATTCTAAGTGTCATGTTGCTACACGACTCACAAGATGGCACCGTAATTCATTTATGATACCCATTTTTGTATCTGTCTGGCCCCGAGCATCCGACAGGTGATATTGCGTCGTAAATGCATCGTATTTTCGCCCATATTAGTGAATGATATTCAACTGTAAATTATGTTTCATTTCATTCCAATAATTCCAGCATAGAAATGTAGAAGACGACAGTGAGTACCCATGTTGAGAACTAAAGGTGAACTTTTGTAGGGGATATTGATTTTAGCAAGCTACATTTCTTTGCAGTCAATTATTGATATTTGATAAGAAAAAGCTCAAATTGACTTATTTTAAGAGCGTGCGTGACAAATAAACACAACACAGCGGGACAAAATATATTTAGAAACGTTGTACTATTAACAGCACTTCACTTGAAGAAATGGAAACGACACCGTCCAAATTTTCTAACGTAAAGTGCTCGTTCCCGGTACCGTAGATAACACCGGCTTTTTTTTCCTGTTGGTTTTTATAGTTTAATTAGAGTGCATATCAAATTGATGCGTCAAAATTAAAGGATTGGCCAGAAAGCTTGAACGGAGTAGGCTTGCTTATGTGAGAAAATAGTCACAATTAATAGGCTGTAAACAATAACTTTGGTCACCTTCATTCCCATTCAATCGAGCTTTTATGCACGATTGTCATATAAATACGTTCAAAAAATATTGTTGCTCTACGGGGCGGAACTTAGAAAGGAAAGCGTTATCGTAGTTCCTGAGTTTTACTGGTCTAACTAAATATTGTAGAAATGGATTATAGGAGAAGCAAGTAAATTGGACTGCATTTATTCATTTTGAAATCAGGAGGCAAAATTTTGAAGTTGTAGTTTATGCGCATTCAAATACCGCTCTGAATGGCTCAGGCATCATTTTATCTGCGAAGCTTCAAGGAGTTCAATTCGGGAAATTTTTAGCACAGTTTTGTGGCAGCGCTCGTGAAATTGATTCGTGTTTGTATATTTAACAAGATAAATGCAATTCTGTACAGAGGTAAAATATTTCATTCAGTGAAACGAGCAAATTCTTTTTTTGGAAGCTTCATCTACAATATCCGTGACTACAAATTTTTGGTTAACGAGCTTTTTAATATTAAAAAAATACGATCGCTGCATCGTTCCTATTTGACATTTTAATTACGCTCTGATGTGGCACACGCAAAATTAACTTTCGGGTCCGCGTACTCAGGCACCACTTCAATGGGCTTTAATATTTATTTCAGTATCTGGTTACGAGAATGATAAAGTGTTGATTATAATTCCAAGCATAAGGTGTTGAATCTCTCCAAAGCCTTAATTCAGTCAGCTGATAACAGTTCCTGTTGTTTGGGGGAATAGGTGGAAAAAGTAGGAGATTCATACATTGTGTTCTGAATCCGAATGTGCGCAAAATATTTCAACGGTTTCCCAATAAATTGGGACACCATTCCACCAATGTCTTAAAAACTAACATCAAGTTCCAATGTTTGGATAAAAAAATTTCTTATGATATGTTTTAATTTACGGAGACTACCTGCTATCCATTACAATTAGAAGGTAATGGAAGTTCTATTATTACCCGAAAGTTAGGGCTCATTGCTGAGAAATAAATCTAATAATGCACGAGAGGTTGATTGCAGAAACTTAAATTAGTGAAGTTTTCAGTCGCCGACATCGGCTGAACCTTCGCTAGCTAAAAAAAAGAAGCTCGGCTTTGCAGCGTCTGCGCTCTCTTTTCCAGGGCTAATTTATTGGAAAAGTTTCGGTCAGGATCTTAGTTCAGAAACATTTTTATGGCGTCTTTCAAGAACTGAGATAAATAACTTTCGGAGAAATATGTGATCTCTTTTATTGGCTGTCCGAAGCGGATGAACTTTTCCAGGGATTCATCAGAAGGAAACAAGATGTTTTTAGTTTGAAACTACGTGTACAATTTGTTGTTCAAGTCATTAAGAAAACTATTTCCAAGTACATACTTGTTTCCAGATATTTTTGGTCCACTCGCTCTCATTTTTCGATCACGTGAGAAACCATCACGTTGCTCTCCCAAGAAAAAAACCTACATTCACAAAGTCGAAGAATAGCCCTCATTGCTAGCAGACGGGCAGACCGTCAAAACTTGGCGCGTGACATGCAAGGTACGCAGCAGTCCAATGAAGTCTGCCTCGGTTGTCTCTCAGGGCCGTAAACTTGATTGACTGTTCGGCCGAGAATGATGGCCTCATAACTTTAGTTTCATGAGTAATACAGAATGTAGGGCACGAATTCCCAAGCCATTGATCGTGAGATATGTGATAGATCGAAAAAATTAATTGACGTGAAGCACAACACACTAAAATCTACAAGCTCATTTGAAGTTCATTAACATGCAAATGTCAGGGTTCATGTATTTTTGGACTAAAGTGTATGTTGAACGCGACATTCTGTATCGGCTAATAATAAATGTTATTCTGGACATCGGAGCGAACGTGGGAACACAATTGTCGCAACTAATTTGTATTAAAAATAATGTATCGCACTCAGTATTATGTTATTTTCTGGTGCACGATGTATCGTACTCAATCTAAGGCTATTTCTTGGTGCACGATGTATCGTACTTAGTCTAAGGCTATTTCTTGATGCACGATGTATCATACTTAGTCTAAGGCTATTCCTTGGTGCTCGATGTTCTCAGTCTAAGGCTTTTTTTTAATCAACTTCCCCAAGTCCCTCAGAGTGCCGATTCAGTTGCACACAACATCACGATCAGCGCGGCATCTGAGTAGAATTCTGTTAATGCACAGACGACCGACAAGCTGTTACGTAAACTGGAATGTTATCTCCATGGGAGGCAAATCAAATCAGCACCTTGAAAGTTTTACCTTATCAAATTTATTGCGCGTAATATTTAAAAAAATGCATGTATACAAATCTTTGCAATTAAATTTTTTACTCGAAGTTTCATGTTTATTTGGAATGAGCTCAAAAAGAGTATATCATGGAAAATATAACGTAACCACCTCTGATAGTCCACTCAGATACTTCTTAAATTCTATCAGGAAAATATTAACTAGCAGTTAAAAAAATTAATTGGTTGTGTGTAATGAACTCTAGGTAATTTTTGAATCAATTTTTTCGTCAAGCTAACCCTCAACGTCAGTGGAAATACATTTTTGGTTCGGCAACTTAACTGCATTTTTTCAGACCTAGGAGTATTGTGTTACTATTCGTAGTGTGAATGAATCACCGAACGAACATTGAAATTGTAGAGGATGATGTACATAGAAACACTTGATGATAAATAATACATGCATCAAAACAGCATAATCGAAAATAACGGTTATTTATCCGTGCTAATTATGTTCATTGCGTTCACACACACTGGAGTAATTATTTGAATAGTGCAGTTATTTGAATGATAATCATGGACAGCGAGGGCTGGCTTTAGGCGGTGATTACGAGAAGTTGCCCAATTCAGACTACGCCAACACCTTTTTATTTAACGCTTCAATGGTGAAAACTCGTTCTCAATATGCCAAGACAGTCCTATAGGACTGGTGGAGCCCGTATCCTTTCCACAGGGGCGCACTACGAGCGACAGGGGTGGAATAAAAGCTGCATGCGGTCTGCCCTCTTATTGCAGTTCCGAACATTGCTCATAAATATGAGTGTAAGCATGGCCATGGAAAGCGTCCTATATTCTGATAAGCGATAAAAGGTTCCGGGGATAACAGCAGACGGGCGCACTCGGGAGATCTGTAAATCTAATTTATGTAAGTGGACTTTCGCGGTACAGGAGCCTCCTTCTTTCCCCTCTATGAAATTGAATTGTTTATGCCCAGGCCTGGAGAGAATAAAATCAAGGACTGCTAAAACTTTCTGCTTGTAATACCCTCGAGTCATAAGGAGTCGAAATTTTGCAGCGATCGTTGAAGGTTTGTAGTAAAATTTCAACGAGGAGTTGCGTGTAAAATTTCAACGCGGAGTTGCGTGTAAAATTTCAACGCTAAGTTGCGCCGTTATTCGAAAAATGGTAAGATGGTCGACTTTTCATAGTTGCCTTCAACAAACCTATACCGTACGAGAAATGTTTTGAAATTTCCAAACACAAATTTCTCTGAGGTAAGCAGCCATGAGAAAATCTATTTAAATTTAAATAAAAACGTGAAATAAATATTGCACGATGGCTGTTATGAAACCGCACCCCGAGGTTTCCAAGTTCAGCTCAAAAGGGAAAAAGTGCAACATGTTAAAGCTTGTTGTTAATACTCAAAACAATCAGCTTCCACAATTTTCAATTTTAATGTCAGGTATATTTACATCCAGAAAAAAAAAAATTCAGAAACATTAGCGTAGCTCAAACGTTACAGAAAGAAAAAATTTGTAAAAAAATGAATTGCAGAATAGCATTCAGCAGAATAACGAATACTTGTGCACAGGGTGATCACACAAGCCATTTGTATTACACGGGAATTTCAAAGAAAGCGAGTATTGTCTGTTCAGTTTTTTATTCATTTGCACTCCACATAATGAAGCACGAACGTTGCGAAAATCAAATTCATAAAAGGGAAGATATCAGGTCGAAACTATGGCAAAATCATACAATTACCAGAAATTATTCTTTCCTTGAGAGCTCATCAATTCTAGTAATGGATTCAAAATTCGAGTAGTGAGTTGTAATTCGAGTAATGAACTAAAAATCCTAGCAATTAATTAACAACTTGATTAATTACTTTATAATTCGAATAATTAACCAATAATTGGAGCAATTAAAAGTTTGAATAATGAATTCGCGGAAGGCGAGTCATCGAGGCTAATTGCTCACAGGTTTGCATTCGAAATTACCTCTGGAGAAGTTAATGACCAATGTGTTCACTGAGCGACAAGCATCTCACCTGACGCCTCCCCTCAACCTGCGCAACTTGTGTTTCCGAGTCGAGTTTTAGTAGAGTGCCCGCACACGAAAAAAAATTGTCATGATTCAAGAACAAATTGGTCTGATTAGCCCTGCAAATTATTCGGGACGGTGAGTAATTTAAAAGTTTTTTACCACCATTATGAACACATTAATTTCCATCCATATTTGTATTGTTTTAACGTACCGTAATACATTCGGGAGAAAAAATGATGGGTCATTCCTTCGTGCAATTTAGGAAGGTGTTTACTTAATCAGTCAATGATACACTGTAAACAAAAATATACTATTGAAAATCCTTTTATGTCATTCACTCAATAACATTATGATGATACTTACTCAATATGAACACCTAAGTTATCAATTTCTTTAAACACCAGGTGGGGAAATAAGATGCATTGAATGGTTTGTGTTTGAACATCATATCTATGTAACGATCTTGCATTATGACTTGTTCGAGAGGCACTTAGAGGTATTTCACCAATATTCAGCGACACTGCTACATGAGGTGTGTTCGACTACATTTTGTATTACCTAGCGCTGTATGGAAAAATTCCAAATCCAGCATCTTCATAAGACGCGTAGAGAAGATACCCGGTTATAGATTATCATCATTTACCTTCCTATTCATTCTTGAAGATATGATCATGACGATTAAAATTCAACACCATGGCTATCACGATAAAAAAAAGGAACTCCATATATCAGATAAATCCTAATGAGAATGGAACTTGGGCCTCAAAACAAGATGCTATCTCCCTCCAGTCCACGTGCTGTGAACGCAGTAATTGCGGCAGCCCGCAGAAAGGACAGGATTTGTTCGATGGTTCTGCCATGAGGGACCTAGAAAGCCTTTCAAGGGTCTGGCTAACACGCCGCTGCAGTGAAAAGAATTGAGGCATCGGCCCTTTCACCAGCAGCACAAGCAGCATGCAAAATGCAAACAGGTACAATTTCCAGGCACAAGCAGCATTCAAACAGGAACAATTTCATGGCACAAACAGCATGCAAACAGGTACAATTTCAAGACAACAGCAGCATTCAAACAGGTACAATTTCCAGGCACAAGCAGCATTCAAACAGGCACAATTTCAAGGCACAAGCAGCATGCAAACAGGTACAATTACAAGGCACAAGCAGCATTCAAACAGGCACAATTTCAAGACACTAGATACGTTTTAGCCTGTTTCTATACCACTTCAATGGTTAGTAAGGGAAGTATAATAAAGGAAGGGACATAATCGATTGCTCACCTTAAAATCCGTTTTTTATTAAACGTCTAGCAAGCTAACATACCTGAACTTCAACGGGACACATATTCTGGCTCAAAAAGTGAATTGTAAAACAAAGTATGGCACTTTACAAGTAAACCGGTTTTGCATATGTACACTAAAATCATATTTGGCACGTGACGATAGTACTCAACTACTTCTGTGAAACAACTTTCACCCGATAATTCTGGTATTTTTCCGGTCGCATCGTATCTCAAATACTTGTAGAATATTTTAGAAGTTTCGAGAAGAAGTTCCGCGATTGAATATTAGAGACACGAAACTGTTTGATTGAATGCTTTTCTTCATCGCCATGTATGAGTTTTGCGTAAATTTGCATCATATGCTTGTGAAAAGAGAATATTTATTTATATTTTCAATCTTATAGCTAGTTGATAGGCGCGAGAGTGTCAACTAGTTAATAAAAAAGTTTCGTTAAGTAATTACTTCCGTACCCCACTTGCAGTACGAATGCGGCCGAAGGGGTTAATAATGAAGTAACGAAGACTTTACATGCAACATTGACGTGCGTTCTTGTAAATGTAAGATCGGTTCGGTCGTAAGTGCTGAAACTTTTAACCATTAAGGAGCGTAAAAGCACAGCTATTGTGTTCTGTATCATTGTTGTTCGAAACTAAATTTTCTTAATGATGACTATTGACTGCATCGTCAATACAAAATATATGGAATATTGTGCTTTGATGATGCAATTGGGTTTGTTAATTGACCATCTGAGAGAATTCCATGCATGCAGCGATTTTTTTCTTTAAATTATTCGAATAATTCAATGCCCTTGATAGCTTTACTTCGATTCTGAAGCCTCACAGTCTTTATAGTTGATAGAGTAACGGACATTTTTATGTAAGTTTTTTCCTATGAAACCTCGTACATGTCCCCAATGAATAAAAATAGTTTATTGTGGATTCACTACGTCATATGCATGACATTGAATTCGGGGTTTTCAATGAAGAGACTTGGGTATATTGGCAAATTGAACTCAAAAACTAATTAAAATCGTTTGCGTTGCAATGTCCTTCACCTCTCTCCTGCCTTCCATATTTGCATAAAATCGATGATGTTGACACGGCAGAAGCGACGAGCGCTAATAATGGCGGGCGTTTTTTTCCACCGCAAAATTAAGTTTTCCTCATAACAGAATTCAAAAAACGGGTTTTCATTTCACTCGCTTTCAGCGAGCAAACATGCACACACGCCTCGAAAAACAAAGAGGAATGTGAATTTCTGCATTGGTAGTAAGATATGACTTTCCTTATATGTTCCTGCTGAATGTTTACATGCAGGTAGGGCGTGTTTTGCTGTTTACTTCTCAGTGACGTACACTGAGAGTTCACATTATGGACTGTCCTGACTAGCTCTCATGCATTAAATAAAAGTATGCGTGAAGTACATGGTAAAAAACTTGAATGCTAAGTACAAGGTGACACCTAAATTCTGAGGCAAATTTTACCAACTACGTAAAGTACCGCAATGCGAGCGACGACATTTATATTTTCAGATTTAATAGTGCTTAGCATCTACTCGGACTCACTGTTATCGATGAGCTTCCCCGGGCAGCAATGCCAGAGATTGAGATTTTGAAAGCGAACGAATTTCCCAAAACAAGGCGTAGTTTTGCATACCGCACGATTCAACGTTACTAGGAGACCGGTAGCGTAAAAGATCGCAACACAAATGGTAGTCCTGGATCCGCAACAACTCAGAAAATCGAGATGATTACCGCAAAAACCCCAATAAACTCCGAGAGGTGCGTTGTACAGGAAACATTTGCTTAAATATTATAAGAAAGCAGGCAAACAAACTTAAAAACTACTCTATATGAAACGTGTACTTGAATGCTATAAGAAATCAAGCTAACAAATCTAAAAGCTACTGTATCTGACATCGATGAAACGGTTAATGTTGACCTCATCAGAGAGGACAGCTCCAGATGACTTCATGACTGGAACATAAAGTTTCAAGTTTTAATAAAGTATACGAGTGACTAGATTTGGGTCGTTTAATTTCAATTGGTCAACAAGTCGCTAACATTGAGTAATTCCTGTAGCAAAAACTAACATCACTCATGAACTTAGAATTCAAGGCATCTAGAAAATAATAAGAAAACAAATCGACCTAACAAGCCACAGCACAGAGCTCCACCGCAAGGGGCTTCACGCAGCACATCAGCAGCTGAAGGACAAGTTTTCACTGTCAGCCATACGACAATTCCTAAAACACATTTCACCTGAATGAACAAAACTCAATGAAGCTAGCCGTAAACTAAAACAAAATTACGATCAAATAACTAGGAATGCATGTTGAAAGTGCAAATGCAGACACGAAAGAGCATTAACACCAAGGAAAATACACTAAACTGCTGCTGAAAGACAGTGCTGCTATTGGGAGCCATCTCTCGGACTCAGTTGCACAGCAGCCGGCCTCATCAGCTCTATGTGCTAAATGAGCGCAGAGCACGCGGAACAGCATCAACAGCTAGGCAGCATCAACAGCTAGGCAGCATCAACGGCTAGGCAGCATCATCAGCTAGGCAGCATCAACAGCTAGGCAGCATCAACGGCTAGGCAGCATCAACAGCTAGGCAGCATCAACAGGTAGGCAGCATCAACAGCTAGGCAGCATCAACAGCTAGGCAGCATCAACAGCTAGGAGTCATCTATGACGTAAGAATACGCCCAGAAAACTTGACATTGACATGGAGCGTTCAGAGAAATCTAACAAGGATTTACACGTACACGTGTACAGACATTTGCACGTTTACACTGGCACAAATTCAAAGATCACAACTACGATTACAGTCAGTATTTGAATGTTATGCGAAAGCAAGCCTACAAATCTAAAAAAATCTACGTGCGTGGGAAACCCCAATAGATATTGAAATAGACAGAGTGAGCGACGACTACAAGTCTTTACTGTGACTACAATACATGATAAATAGCATGAGCAATTAAATATCCCACAACCAATCATAATTCGATCAAAAATACATATTTTAATAAATATATATTTTCATATCGTAGGTGTGATTCTGGTCGATAAACCGTTTTTTTAAAACTCCATTAAGCTGTGGGCAGAAGTTTACGAGAGTATCTGAGGTCCCTCAACTGTGACGTCAGCGGACACCATGTTTTCTATTGTAACATGAGACCATTGAGCTTCTTTACGGAAACCTTGACGCTGGTCTCCATAACGAAGCTTTGCTGCATCAGCAGATCGAAGGCCTCAAATTATTGCGTTGTAGCAAGAAAAGGCTATGGCAGACGAGCCATTCTATATTAATATAGAGAGGTATTGTTTGACACTTCCTTCGTCTAAAAAGCTCTAAGAAATTCGCTAAGGAAGATAAATTACGTAATAATGAACACAATGTGGGAATATGTTTTCTTTTTTCTTATTCGAAGTAAAAAACAAAAGGTTGTTGGTATGGAAATGGTGGAAGTTTGGGCAGAAATGCAAGTTTTTGTATTATTAAAATCTGATGGTTTGACACTAGCGGGTTACAATTTTCAATTTTAAAAGAGCCTACCTGTAGCTGTAGCTCGAGCCTTCAAAAAACGTAACTCGACGGAAATTTTTTTGGAAATTACCTAATTTGTTTCATTAATGTCCACAATCTCCTGACACTCCCTACACAATCTCTAGCTTCGATCACCGTTTATAACACTGGCCCGAGAGCTCGTCTCGCCTTCTCTAAATATTGAAAGAAAGAATAACTATGATTTTGTTCCGATTTGTGTCGCATATTAAATATTTCTTCAACCTCCTTCAATACCTGATGGAGGCACAATCAGAGGGGCGCATTCAGCAGAGCTCGTCGCTCTCTGCATTCGAGTCAGTCCTGGAGACGTGGGATCGACGTGCCTGCTGTTCTATTTTTTAAAAACGACTTTTAAAATGGGTATCTATGGCGGTCTCGCACGACGCGCTCATGTATAGTGAACAACTTTTTCATTTTCCATAGAAACCAGAAGAAGATAAAGGAGAAGAGTATATGCTGTGTCCCAAAAATAATACATCTTTCATCTAGAGCATCAGTTCATTATTCCACGCAACAGCAGAACTCCGAAAAAATTGCCCTTTCTTAGCTTTCCGTTCTTCTGCTCCGCGAACAGTACCGACAACAATAAGGAACCCACCACAAAAAAGAGAGTAAGTTGTGACTTTTAGGTATTGTAGGAGGCGTGAAATTAACTGAACTAGAATCTTTCAGAACGGGGACTGAACGGGTAATCAACCAGGATCTTTCTGGCGCATAATATTTGATGAAAGAGGAGCATCTTCGATTAAGAAAGTGGCAGTTACTTTTTATCATGGATAAATAAAGTAGCGGTAATTTCACATCATGGATAAAGAAAATTGCCGGTACTTCTGCATTCTCGATAAGGAAAGTTGGGAGTACTTTTGCATCCTCGATAAGGAAAGTTGGCAGTACTTTTGCATCCTCGATAAAGAAAGTTGGCAGTACTTTTGCATCCTCGATAAAGAAAGTTGGCAGTACTTCGTGACGACAAAACTCGCAGGTTCGAGCCCCGACCAAAAAAAAAGTATCCCCCAAAATTGAATTTATCTGTATTAAAACTGATCAGTTCTTGGAAGCAAGATTATCAGTGATGGGGCTCCTAAGAGCTGTGATGAAGGCGGGATTGAGGCCTCTTTTGCCAAGGGAGGATCTCCGTGACTCTATAGAAATTCGTCAAATACATGCTGGGAATGGAACCTGCAACCTCCTCACTTCAGAGCGGAGGACGTAAGTCCCTGCGCTGCGATACAATTTCAGAAAAATAGCATGTCCTTCTTCTACTGTTCGCCTAGCTCGAGTATGACGGCTGCTTCTGTATGCCCACAGATATCTGTAGTACTGTACCGTCACAGGGTCCGTGCAGAAATTATAATATTTGTTCCAGAACACTTCCCCATAATGCATTTCTTCTTAGTGGTTTTCTCATCTCGGCTACCATGGATGCCTTTTCTAAAAATTCATCAACGTGTTACCAATAAATATATATTTTCCATTTCTCGTTTTCCTGCAAGTTGATGAATCCACAGGAATGGGAAAGTGACAAGTGTGACGAGTCGGTGTAGCCAGCGCTTGCTTGAGCCTGCAAAATTACGGCTCAAAGACAAAATTTAGTTTATGATGAACATTGACAGTGATTTTTCCAGCCACATCGCCTACAGAGTAACGTGGAGTTCCAATCATTCCAATGCGTTCTTGTGGATTGTCACATGGATTGTAATGGAGTGTCGCATACCTTCTTGTGGATTGTCCCGTGGATTTTCATGGATTGTTTTATGGATTATTGCAAGCAATCTTGTGGATTGTGTCATGCGTTCTCCACCCGTCCCGCGTGTTATGAGTAACTTTTAAATTACGTTTTTCATCATTTGTGTCCTTTCCACAATGTTAGACCCTCACGTTTTGCAACGTTTGCAGGTGTCATCTGAGTCTACATTTTTTACTTATCCTTTATAATTATTTATGATTATGTATAATCTTTGTCGCCCTACTGCTAATCTTACTGCTGTGCTAATCAAAGTTGATCGTATAATTACCGAGAGGGCGGCAAAAAGTTAGACTTAGTTACATCTTGCTTTCTCGTCATTAGGTCTTTCCACCGTGGGTCCGTCCCTCGATGACTTTTGCTCTCGTATCCTTCAAACGCAGTCAAATCGTGTACGGCTTGAAACTGTCACTGTCTTCTCCCGCAGAAGTCTTATCCTATGCATATATTTATTTATTACGTCAAGAATGTTACTCAATGTTAAATATCCCATATTATTTTCTTGGAGACTTGCCCAACCTAAATAGCTTGATTGGGGAAAGAGATCTCCTCTTATCAGCGCTCGCCGCTGCTGCCGCATTCATTGTTTTGGGGAGGCAGTAGCGCTCTGTGCATGGCAAGTGTTTCGAAATTTATTTCAGATCGAAGCTGCAATTTATCTCAGTACCCGATTACGGACGAGCAGCCATTCATCGTTGCTATGCAGTTTGGAGAGAAGAGCTGGCACTGGTTGTGGTCATAGATTAGAAGCCTTCATTTGCATGTTGCATTCCTCCAGAGTCGAGCTTACACTGCGCTTTGGCGCACGCTTTGTGGGACCCCCATTTCTGGCTGCGTGAATGTTGCCTTCGTCTAAGTGATTTCTGGGTGAAGGTTGGTGGCTGCGTGAAGGTTGCTTTCGTCAGAGAGATTTAACGGAAATCAGTCGCTGACTGAGTCTCCAGCTGTGTCTGTGGGTGAATTTGAAAGAAAATGATATAGCTTAGAATTTGAGAAGTGGTTGAAGTCCTTGAAATTTTCTGGGAAACCTTAAGATACTGTCAGTTATGTTGTTGTCTCAGCGAGATGATGAAATGGTTTAGTCAGTGTAATAGAATATAACTTTTTTCGCCGAATAACGATCTGGTTACTGCTGAGGCTCATAACAAAAATATTTTAATTATGATCGGGGATTTATTCGTGTCATTTGGGGAAAAAGTCTCGTTTTAGAAAATTTTAAAGCGACTTTTTGAATAACTCTTTACACTCGTATTTCAGAGAAGCAGCAAGGGATTTTGTAAGGCGTTCACAATGTTATTCATATATTTTTCACTGGAAAACTAAATCCGACTTAAATACTTTGTCGCATGTTGACCAGTGAATCAAATTAATTAATAAATTCGTAAAATTTTATGTGCATGAGGTCAATGTTATTGAAAAATATAAAATAATTTAAACATTATTAATCATTCCTGCTATATTAACTTGGAATAGGACATCACTTCAATCTTTCGAATCCTAAAGTGAAACTTCGTTCTCGTCTTTCTTTTATTTTGGCACGCTTAACTTACAAAATTGTGAACAAATTAGAAAAAATACTTCTAAGCCCACGGTTCCCAGGCCTACAATAGGCCGAGTGTGGAAATTATTTATTTCCTTCATACCACATGATGTCATGAATACGGTTGACGTCTCATTTCGACACATAATTTAGGCTACTTAACTCTATGACTACGATTCTCCACTCTGGTAAAATTACATGTCGAAAAATATCTCTTCTGTAAATTTAAAAATGGAGGATTTCGGTTTCACATATTTGGTTACTCTATTAATTTTCTTTCCAATCAGAACTAGCTTATTCGATTGATAAACACAAATTTGATGAAGACTCGAAATTTTTTATTTACACATGATAGTGCTTTGGTTACATTAGGTTAGGTTAGATGAGATGATCGCGTGTACCATATTAACACTCCGGTGGCTAAGTGTTAATATTGTCAATAGACAGACATAACAAATATCTGATGAACTCGAAAACCGATCAATTTAACCTTCATATTCGACGCGCTTTATTGCACACGTCGTCCTGGTAAGCCCATGGAGAATACAATTTAGACAGTTAATATTAATTGATTAGCGCCTTACCAGCGTTGTTTGGAACGCTTGTGTTTAATCTGACGTCAGTCTTATTTCCTTTCATTTAATTTTGAATGCCACGTACGTCAGTTAGCTATTTCCGTAGCCGGATAGCAGAGTTTGTTGCCGAGTTTTCATTCAGAATGCAGACGAGTAAACAAGTCAAACTGAGATTGGGAACTCGTAAAGCACGTCAAGAGTTAGGGTACCGATTGACAGGTTGCCTAGTCTACCCAATACGTGGACTTGTAATGTCAAACGTAATTTATGTGCGGAAAAATGGTGCAGTCTATGAAGGAATCAGTATAGAACCCAGCCGTTATTTTTGCGGCAAAAACATGAATTTTCAGCCAATTTTAGAAGAATGATTTCTTGAAAAATTATGTTGAACGCAGTGTGGATCTTTTCAAAATGAGTCTCAAGAATTTTTTTTTCAAAATTAAACGTACACTAAGAAATTTAATTAGAAACTAACCTTGACAGAAACACAGAAATAAAAATCTACTGTGATCTTTGTTAATAAAACTTTTTATTACTGTTGTCTAACCGTAAGTATTCGGAGACAAAGATAACACTTTTTCAAAGAGTTATGGTTCAAATATAACTTGTGTGATAATCAAAACAGAAAAATTGAAAAAAATTTACTTTTATGAAGAACCGTGAGTAAAAATATAAATTTTCTCATCATTACGTAACATTGAAAAAAACATAGAACTTAATACGCCTTCATGAAAGTTTAAGAACTAATTTTTCAATAAAATGATTTTCTATAGGCCTCAAACATTTGTGTAACAAGGCGAGTGTTAACAGGTTTAGCCCAATTACAGCATTTTTTCAATTTTGATGAAATACTAACAAAACGACAGTAAACTGAAATACAATACTTTTTCCTCGTGAATTCAACATCAATTTTCTAGGCAACTGAAAACTTGTAAACGCTATGCAAAGAGGTACTGAACAGAAAGCAAAACTAAGCCTAGTGTTCTTATTTGCAACTTGGTAGCGAAGCAGCACTTGACAAAAAATATATCTTTAAATACGTGATACATCCATCAATTGGAAGTCGTACGGCATTTACAATTACGTGTGTTCAAACACAATGCAACGCAATTCGATTTCGTAATAGAGCATCATTTCCACGGCTGATCACTATCTCATGCGGACGTTATTCTAAGGCCTCCAATTTAGACGTTTTCGTAGAGTGATTGCGTTTCCATTTAAAATTTCTGATGTAGACTCGTCAGATATTGGGTCGTGGCGTTCGTCGAGCCAAAGACCTCATTTTCCAGTCGTTTGCGGCATTTATTTTCTACTGGTGGACTTCCATGCTTGTGACGATTGAAGCCGTGCCTCTCGTTTGATGCTTTGTGTCTCAAATTTGTCTCAAAAATATGGACAGTCACTTGTCAATTCGTTCTCTATTCCCTCATCTGGCCCCTTAATTCCGTATTTGTTTTTCATTCTTTCATCTACATCTCGATCTGTAAATTTTACCTGTGTTCTATTGTCTCAAAGAACAATGAACTTTTCATCGGATTTAGTTTGGGTCTCTGAATCCTTAGAAATGAAGAAATAAAGCGTTTCATGAGGTATATATGCTACACTCACGGTGATATATATCTAAGTTTGTTTAACGTTACTTGGATTATGTTCAACTTCCTCTCTATTCATTCTCATCATTGGAAAGCATGTACAATAAACCACATTTTACTACATATAAATCATGCTTTCGTGCGTTGGAAAAGTGATATAGTTCGTAATTGTTTCGCTGGTGAAGGGGAACTTTTTTATCGATCAGCTCGTGAGAGTCTACGTTACAATAATTTATTTCCGAGGCAATATAAGCAATTAAGCACCCTCCTCGCGCATTTTTCTCTTCGAGACTTATCAATTTGCATCGATCACGAATACTTCTCGCTTTTAATGCGACTGTAAAAACGCTCTCTAATTGATTTCACGTAGAAAAGAAAAAAAGAAAAAGTAGACTAAAACTTCCCGAGCATTTTTCAACCCGTCAGTGCATACCACACTGGATTGGCGCTCATGGTAGCAATATAGCATAGATTTCAGACCTGCACTGCTTCTCCAGCTTCTTCGGAATTCATGAATCAAACGTTCTAGTTTTAAGATGTTCTGGGAGAAATCTAACTGTCGCTAAAACGCCATTTCTTGACTTTGAGAACATAAAATAACTTCTCATGCCTAAAAATGGCATCCAACCTCTAGAAGAGTAGGATACCATAGACAAAACGTGTAGCTATAAGTTTTTTAAGTTGCCACAATACGACGCAAATCTTACTACTAACAACTGCTCAATTTTCCTGCACGACGTCCATAAATTCTTCGAACCACGATTTAAAACACTCGAGAAGTATCTCTTTACATCACATCCGAATGGCAAACACCTTAACTTTACGGGAATTCTAACGAAGCATTGCTGGGACTTGTTTTGACACGCTAATTATGGACATCACGCTAATTACCGACTACTTCTCTCGGCTAACTAGAGAGCACCAGAAAATGTACATGTTGCCCAATTGTGTTCTAAATCTGGGTACATCATCGACGGACAGTACGCTTAGTTAACACGTAATGTTATCGCACATAGTACGCTTCGTGAACACGTTCGATAACACGTAAACACGTTGCATCATCGATGCATAGTACGATTTGTTAGCACATTCGCTGGTACCATAGAAGTTCGTTTCGTCGTTGAAGTTCGTTTTACGATTAGAACACACCTGTATGGCAGTAGGCTGGACGCATCAAAATACTGTGTGACGCACTTGTGCGTCATGTGACAGCTGACGTATATACAAGTTAGATTAAAGTACTAGTCAATTCAGAGTTTATTTTCCAGATTTAATGTGATCTAAAAAGAGCAAAGAGGCAAGACCATTCAGTATGGGCAATGTAGAACGGGGAATCTATGCACAAGGCGTGTTCCCACACTGGGTTCCTGTGCATACAGACAACAAAGTTGTGGATGAAAAGGAAAAAAAGACATAGAAGAAATAACGATAAAGGTGTGGAAATTGAAAGAAGCATAGTGGGTACGAAGGTACGAAAGATAAAGTCCCGAAGAACTGTCTACAGCTGAGGAAACCTAACAGTGCTCCTTTGAGGACGTCAGTCTCTTAGCATACGATAGACAAACCTAACTAACCTAACCCAATTGCCTATTCTATGCCTCCTGAAGAGTAGTTGTAGTAGCCAAAGGTGGCTTCATAGAATGAACGACAAAAAGTGTCAAGGATATTTGTGCAATTTTGATTAAATATAAACATTATTTCCCAAAGCGTAATTGCTTATATAACATACTAAAAATTTCCTCAAACAGCCCTCGCATCCTGTATATTTATTATATTTCAGAATATTTTCATTAAGCTGTCAAAACCTATTTAATAATACATCGTTTAGAGCCCAGACAGTCGTTAAAACAAATATTAGACCTTCCTACGGGACGTGGAAAATGTATTGACTCAAACTGAAACAAAGTTTATTGAAATAACGTACATTCCATTTTATCATTCACAGGCGTATACGTTTACGTTAAAAACCTTTAGGTCATAGGAATACAAGCATAATTTGTTTCGAGCGAGTCGTCTAGCTAGCCAAATATATACTCCTGACATATTTTACTGAAGAAATGTCGAGTTGTGCATTGAAGAGTCATACGGCGTGTTTTTTATTCATTCTGCTAAAATATTTCATAAAACACAAAAGTGTGTCTGTACACTACTGATACGTGTGCTCGGACTTGCTCTGAGGACATATCCCACTGACAATTTCGTGGCATAGAGATGACTAATACGAAGATTAGGGACTATTTCCATGTACCAGAGTTGTGTGGTTCTGACAACGCTGTGAGAATTGTTTCTAAAAATTCAGTACTCATTGGGGCTTGTATCGGTCTTCGCATTTTCATCTTCCTGGACAACTTCGAGTGATGAGCCAAATCTGAAATGGTTTCCAGAGCCCGTGGTGCTTAGGCTGCGCTCCACACATCCGGCAGGGTAGGAACAGGGCTCCCCAGATGTGAACTGCAGACTAGGAGTGGTTCTGGGTTGGTTTCCGTTACCAGAAAATGTAACTTGTAGTTTAGCTGATGGCCTGGTTCCGCGACTGTTTTTCGGGTACGTTGATTTGGGAGTTGGGTGATTGAGGAACACTTTTTGTCGCGTACCGTACCCCGCATGTGATGGAGGGTTGGGGAACATCGTCGGATGGGAGACCAGGTTCGGTGTCTGTAGAATGTTGTCCGTTGAAGAAGGAATGGAATACCGCAGCGTGAAACATTTTTGGTTGATTGCGAGCATCTCTGCATGTGGAAAAAAATAATTCCTTAGAAGACAATCCCAAAATAAGAAAACTGCACACACACCGTTAAAAATCTCGTAAATTTTTACTACGGTAAGCTTCATGTTACGCTATAGAGCATAAAGTTTAACTTCTCCTGGATAGCCAAGCAGCTTTTAATTCAGCACACAAACTCGCTTCTCTGTGTGAAATGTATTGCTCATTAGAAAATTGTTTGTCTGGTAACAATTATGACATGAATAACAAACTAATAGCATCCAGGGAAAGTTTATTGGTCACTCTCATGATATTAGAGAATAGAGAATCATAGTTGCACACACCGATACTGCAAAAATATATCACCATGAAAAATGCGATTGATTCAAAATTGAACCTTGGTATTTGTAAACGAAGAATAGAAGCGTTCAGTTTGATATCGCTGGAATACAGGGCCAGATCCTTGCATTGCATCGCATGGTAGGATTACCAATAAATAAGACGGAGCTAGTTTCTTAAACGTAACGAGTTAGATGCTCCTCAATTATTTGCTGTTTGAAATGTTACCAGTATTAGATGTGCGAGCTTGAAAGGTCTGAGACAAGGAAGGTCTGAGGCAAGGAAGGTCTGAGGCAAGGAAGGTCTGAGACAAGGAAAGTCTGAGACAAGGAAAGTCTGAGACAATGAGGGTCTGAGAGAGAGAAGGTTCGACCTTCTTCACAATTTGTCCTACCGCAGAATTTCTTTCCCTGATAGCAAAACATACTTGAAAAGTTTCATTAAAACGTAACAGATCTATATGTTGGCTTCAACATGATACATATATGTGCATCAATAAACATATATGGCTACTTTCACCTCTACTGTCATTGCTATATAGTTGTTTTTCATTATTATCATTAGCTCCTACCTCTGACGCACTTGTAGTGGTGGTAGTAGTAATAGTGATAGCAGTGCTTTAGTAAATCAGACTATCTCGCACCGAAAGAGAAGGAACCATTTGTATCGACTTAGGAAAACGGAGAATCAATGTGCAATGTGTGTTTCTACACAAGATCCCCTATGCATAGAAATAGTAACTTAAGAAGGAAATGGAAGAAAACATACAAAATTATCAATAAAGAGAGCATGTAAATGGAAAGAAGCAAAGTGTGCACGAAAGATAGAAGTCCCAAAAGTCTAACTAAAGCTTAGGTAATCTAACAGTATCCCCCTGAGGGTGCTAGTCCCTATGGTATAAGATAGATAAACCCAACTCGCCTAACCCTACTGCCTAGGGCCTATCCTATGCCACCCGAGGGGCTGACGCACGTGTGCGTCTCCGTCGATACAAGTGCGTTGATTTTGTAGAACTACTATTAGCAAAATTGCAATTTTACAGCTTAACAATGAAAAATAATGATGCAGTGGACAATGAAACTAACTCTTAAGGAGGCAAAGAATGTGTTTTAAAGTATGCGGCTTTCAGTGCCTAAGTTCATATTTGATACTACGAACGTCCATATATAAATATGACATTATTTGTCCTAAGTTAATCATAAACGCTAAGAAATCTGTCACAAAGTTCTATCTCCCATATGGAATCAGAAAACAGTTACAATTATAAAATGAATGCATAAGAGTATGAAAGCAAAGAATTATAGAAAATAAATTTGCCCATTGCATTCATCCTATGCCATCGACATGCTAATACCAGTATGCCTTACCTTCCATCATTAAGGCTTATGTCTATGTCTGTTCATACTAGGAGAAAAAAAGGTTGAGCAAATTGAGAATGTATTGAAAACTATTTGCCACGATGTAAACTGTTGGATACATTACGGTTATTCAAATTATTTATAAAGTTTCGAATTTTGTCAACTTGGTGCACTGAACTTATCAGGTATAATTATTTCCTGCTAAAACTGAAAAAGATGCCTTCGTTCCAGTAAATGCAGGTATAGAGGACTAAGCCCAGCTACGTGAGGTATTGCTTGTTAAAATAGAAATACATACATTCGGGTGGGGGTAAACTGGTACATATTTTTGGCATCATGTATGCATTTTGAGCAAAAAAGAGAGAGAGAGAACTAGGAAAATTTTACAAAAGATAAGGAAATTTCCAAATGGTTGGATGCATTTTGATTTCATGTACTTTTCCTCGAGGAAGTTCAATTCAATTTCACGTGGCATTTAGTTCATTTTTTGCTTCGATTATTCGGGTAATTGCCCATAGAGGTTCATCCCCACATTGTTTGTCAACTGAAGGTTTTAAGGAATTACTGGACAAGTGAGTATGGGCGCTCACTGCTGTGATTTGTTTTATCAAATAAATTGGATGACTAAAGTAAGGCAAATGTCTCAAACTAAAACTGGTTATTGTTTTTAAAGTTCATGTGTAGATATGTTTAATATTCTGTCTACCGAACGAAAAGGCATTGGCTGTCCTTGGAGTAAATTTCTTTGAAATTGAAAGTTAAATTTAAACTGATTCGTTACCCTGGAACAAAGCTTGTCGTTATAGGTAGAAAAAAATGAATGATGTCTGTACTTACTTATTCTTTTACTTGGTTCCGTGAGACACTGCAGTTGGTTCGAGCTTGATAGCATTTTTGCAGCAACGGTCTTACAGCTTCTTCTTCACTCAGATTTGCACAACGAAACTTATTTAAAACAAACAAAACTTCTAAGCCTGAAAATATGCTGGAAAATAAAGTTGAGCACATTCGGTGACAGAATCGTGGAAGCTCAGAGGGTCCTAAAACTGAGCTGTGTCTTGCCTAGAGTGCAATTTGGATCTAATTCTTTTTTCACGCTAAGATTTTCAAAAAAATTACTCCATAAATTCAGAGCAACAACTAACAGTTAATTGCAAGCCAGGGAGTTCCCGGCGAGCAGCAAGCCTCCTTCCCCTCATTCATTAGGCGCGAAAATGCGAGCCTCTTGACAAGCCCAGTTGCTTAAATTACACCCTGGATTATAAGCTAAGAGCCATAAAATTAAGGCTCACTTTACAGAAGCGACATTCCAGGTCAGCGTCTTACAGCCGGGGCTGCGCGGAACTCTATCTCAGGTTCCCCAAAATGTCCCTAAGGCTTCTAGCGAGAAATAAGATTAGGTAATGCACTTGTAATTTTATAAATTTCGTACACGTAGCTTTACTAACCACACACAATGTGTTCTTGGTTATTGTAATAATGCAATATGGACATCAACATATAAAACCTACTTTGTTATTAAACTCAAGGAGTACGCAAGGGTAAAAAGGTTATGTAACGCTGATTTTTCAGGTGTTTAGCATTTGTAAGAGTTGACGTGGCCGCAGGTAAAATAGACTTTTACGTCATGAAATTCAAGTGGAATGCTACCTGGAAGTTACACTTTGTACGATCCTAGGATCAAAATTTAAATAAATAAATTCCAAATCCCAAAAAGCGCCCTGATGAATGTTTGAAGTTCTTCACAAGGTACACGTCGCGCTACAGCGACTATGCTGGGCTGGTACCCCGCGTGAGGAAAGGTTATATAGGCTCCACAAATTGATGAAAAACCCACTACACTGAGCTCCGCCTACGTTCGCTTCCCTACCGTCTCATAAACGCCACCCCTTGATTTCAGATAAGTAATCTAAGGCTTTTTATTTGATTTCAAGCTCGACGGTTGTGATGGGACATGAGGCTTCTACGGGCAGATTCGACTCAAATGATACTCATCTCACGGTCAATAAACCTGAAGAAGCAGAGTAACCTCAGGAAAGCACATGGGTTATTCATTATCAATAGGTATTTTTTCCACATTAGAGCATTATACTCAAAAGAAAAATTGCGTTCAGCCTTAGGAAATCCTTCGTATGCACTTCCCGAGCTAACTTCTACCTCATCATTAACTCCATGGTTTCATTACGGATAATATAATTTAAAATACCTTTCTTCAATGCTTGTACTGAAGTATATTCCTTTCCTGAATAAAATTAACTATCCTTCGAGTTATTTGTGTTTCGTAAATGGACTGAGTTTATGCAAGTGAAACTTGCATGATTATTCACACAATATTATTATTTTAACCTTTGCGTTCTGAACGTACAATTAGTTGAGCAAACATATTCGAAACCTAAAAATGCACTTAACGTTTAACTCACAATGACGATTTCGACGATTAAAGTTTCCAATTAACATGGTACAAAACGCACAATATATATTTATTTTTTTGAGTCGAGTTTTGAGGAGCCTTGAAGACTTGTTCATGTAGCTCCTTGTCAGAATCTTTTTTNCTACAAAATGCAACTTGGAAAGGAACTGCTGCTCCCTGATAGACTTTTTTTTTGGAGTCGAGTTTTGAGGAGCTTAGACGACTTGTTCATGTAGCTCCTTGTCAGAATTTTTTTTTCTCAACTTTTCCGTAGTACCCTGTGAGAATTCTGCAAACTTGATCTTGCAGCAAAAACTGGTGCACGTCACCGCCTGGTGCACGTCTTTAGAAGAAATAGCCACTGGCTAACGCGGGACAGAGCGGTGTAACCATGACATTCTTCTTCTTCTTTCCAGAACCAAAATCGGATGGCGAATTGGAGTTCAACTGCGTGCACATGGCAAGATACGATTGCGTATCCTCCTCTTATCTAATGTGTTCACATAAGCTGAAGTGTACCTAATATTTACCGTAACCGAGCACAAGCTATACCCGGCTGAACCGACCGGCCTCCCGCCGGCCGGCCCGCAACCGGTGTGGATGTTCCAATGAAACTTCTGATTGTGATCAGTAAGACCACAATCTTAAAATTACAGGTTTAAGTAGAACGTATAGATCAAAAAGTAGAATAAACCATCAAAGGCATAGAATCTTGACAAAAAATAATGTATTAAGCAAGAGTTCTTTAGGTACAAGAGGAAATGAGTATGTAATGTAGAAAAATATATTACGAAGTCGCCGAATTAAATAAGCGACAGTGGTTAACTTCAATTGTACTCCTGCGTATGTCACCATCGTCATAAGCTTCATTTTGAGACCAATTTGAGGTCTCTAG
>VOMN01117482.1:0-13917 GCA_014899125.1 Orchestia grillus
CCACAGCACACACACACACACAACATACCACCACAGCACACACACACACACACACCATAACATACCACCACAGCACACACACACACCATAACATACCACCACAGCACACACATACCATAACATACCACCCCAGCACCCCACACTCCCCAACAAGGCACCGACACCCACCTGGCCCAGATCACAGACGTCAATGAGGGAGTCGAGAGCGGAGATCCTCTCGCTGGCAGTCCAGCCGTGGAACTGCCCCAGCCAGGAGGCCAGGCCTGGGGGTGCGCTGCGCCTCATTACGCTGCTGCTCCCGCTCGATGAGCTCGATATGCTCGTGTTCGCCAGGCTCAGCCTGAAAATTATTGTATGAAATTACTTGGTCCTGTAATATACCGATTTAGTACAAAACACAAATTAAGATTACCAGAAGAATAACTGTATGCTAGGTTCAGCCAGACAAATTTTTCCACTGAATTTATTAGAAGTGCATTTTAGAGTTTCAATACAAGACAGAAATATAGAGTCCCGCAAGATTGGTCGTATGCCATGCTCAGCCTGACAAGTGGTACATGAAGGATAACTGGGGACAGTTTTTTATCGATATAAAATATCACAGAAAAGCGATCACATCATGGGTTTACTGGCAGCAGTTGTGTGCTTCACATGCTTGTGTTCGCCAAACTAGACTGTTAATTAATGCATGTGAATAAGTAGAGGAATATAATTATTCAATTCAGTACATGACAAAAATAAATACTTGCACCTGATTATGGAATATTTAGATCAGAATATTAGTAACTTTGAAGTTCCTGATAAATATGTAGCGTGATCCAAAGACAGTGAAGAGAAGGGACCATTTAGTATGGACTACCAAGAATGGAAATCTATACACAAGGCGTGTTTCCACATAGGATCCCCCATGCATAGAGAAGCAAATTAAGAATGAAGAAGAAGAAAAGACAAAGAAGAGATAGCTAAGAAGGTATCAAAAATAGAAGAAACCAAGTGGACATAAAAGACAGAGGTCTCGAAGCTTATCTATGGCTGAGGTAGCCAAACAGTGCTCCTCTGGGGTCGCCAGTCCCCATAGCAGGCAATACACGAAACTAACAAACCAAACTCCATTGTCTAACCCCTATGTCTTAAGATTGGTATATATAACCATTCTAAGTGGTTGCATTTAATATCTTCACTTTAATTTTCCTCTAAATTAAAAGAACAGAAAATTGGATAAATCAATACCGCGATTTTTCATTCTATGAGCAAGCAAAGCCATAATAGGATTTAAAATAACGCTGACGAAGACTTGATATTAGACGTTAAAGATTATGAATAAGCACCTTGACAAGAATTGAGAAAAAATATCGAACAAATTACAATCACTTCTTCAAAAATAAAAAATAAACATTTTCACTACGAAAACCACATTGACAAAGATGTCTCACTTGGTACACGTGGAAAACTTTACTTTAGCTGATTAAATTCAAAGCTGCAACCTTTGAGGACCTCATCAAATTATTGCTTCTTTAGTACACTCGGTAAACTGCAACTCCAAAACTATGGTACTTACCGCAAGAAATTATAGCAACGAAAAAAAAATGCCCAAATTACTTCACATCAAGCAATATCAAAACCTACATTAATAAAAGATTACTATGTAAATGCCTCCAAAAAATGCTTAAAAGGAACCAGGGCTGAACGCACGCTGTCTGTTACTAAGTAAAGCCGTAGCATAGATACATAACCAGAAAAGTCGTCCCCCGCAAAGGGTACTAAATCAGTTCCAGTACACAACCGCTGTATCTTCTTATTTGCATCTCAAAACAAAAATATCCGTTATTTGACGCTCGCTTTAGTTGACACTGCTACTGCTCAATGCTGGGAACGGCTGATGAATGAAAGGTGGCTTGCTGGAACCAACTTGGCGCTCTATCTGGATAACAACTGTATCAGCAAATCTGCAGCATGGATACGTACCCAGTATCGTCAGCTTTGCAGGACTTTTTGACGGGTAGTAACAAGCGTAGCTCTCCACCCGTGTCAAATTTTCTCTTGCCCTGCAAATAAATAAATAAACATAACCATACTGTCTGTCCTAGTTGAATTAGCGAAATTGAAGGCAATAACCTAATACCAGTCAATAAAACAAAGAACTGGAAAAAATGAAAATGGGATGTTCGAGTGAATTGGGAAAATTTCTTACACAAACATGTCTCCACGCATGTTATAAACCTCTCTTCATAGTAAGTGATATTCCAATGTCACAAATGATTCATAACAGATAAATACTGTAAACCTACAGTACATGTAGATATGTATGCTAAATAATATGAAAACAACAATACTTAAAAGTGAAATAAAAATAACATTACAGTATGCATATATTTAAAATGTAATATGAATAATTACCACAATACAAATTTGATAACAATCTATCTCCTCGTATCTATACAAGGATGATTGTTGCAACAGAGTCCCTCAGACAAACGGAAAGGCTTCACAGCTCTCTCGCTAACAAAATCAAAATTATCCTATTACTGTAGCTAGCCAGGGTAGACCTGGATATGAAAGGATGTTACAACAATAAAATAGGCCCAGGTTCCATCTTGCTAAGTTAAATGTCGAAAACGTCAACTAGATTTATCAAAAAGTAATGGTAATTAAAATCCATAAGCCCAGTATATAATTTCAAAATTCGAATAAGTCTTGAATTCGTGAAGAAAGATCATTTTGGCCATGCATCAATGGAGGGACGGTGAGGGACGACATTGTGGAGAATAAACCTTCCTCGTCTGCTGCAAACACACCAACTTCGAGCTTTGCCACGTCTGCCATATGATCTAGGCATTTAACACGTTCGCCGCAACCATGAATATGAGGCTTGTTGATCAAGTTAGTTCCGCTATTTAAACGCAATATGGCAGATGAACAGATGAGCTGAACCTATCAAAATACCATTTGACGCACATATGGTTCACGGGGTGATCACGTGTCTCTAATCAATGTAACTGAAAGCCTCTTCATTTCATGAGCCATACGCACCACTTGAAAAAATAAAGCCATCTAACTTTAAGGAAAGAATAACCTACATCAATATAATTTACCCCGTTTCCAGTGATGTGACCCCACAGGTAAATCATTTTATTTACAAAATGGTAGGTACCTATCGTCACTGGGAATGTGATCAAATGAAAAGTTTTCCCAAAGTTCGAAGTTCAAATCTAAAAAATCTCACCTGCTTCTTCTTATTGGGGGAGTTTGAGGTAGACTCAACTATCATGAGATCATCTTCGTCATCCACCTCCTCTTCCTCGTCATCAAGCAGATCTTCATCGGTCTCTTCGTCAAGCTCCTCCTCATCTTCCGACTGGTCGAGCTCCTCGTGAGGAAGACACACAATGCTGGGGGAGTTGCTGAGGTCCATGGCAGAGTCTGCACTGTTGTCAGTTCTGGCAGGTCGGCAGGGCTGATCAGGTGTCGCTTTGGCTCTTGCAGGCACACTATTGGGAGGGCCAGACGTGCCCGCACCGCCAACCACCACACTAGAAACCCCGCCATTCACAGCATCGTTGCAGCCGAGCTCCAAAACCCCACTTGCATTGTCGCTTGCTCTGCGTCTCAAGTGGTGCTTCCGCGTCTGAAAGAGGCCAACGCTGCTCTTGGCAACGCAATGCACGGACACGGCAGAACCGTCAACCTGATCAGGCCCCCGCACAATGCCTTTGCTCAAAGAGGAGTCTACATTGGGAACGTGCGCACTGGGTAGCCGTTCAATGTCAATAGTGTTGGGAGAGAGGCTCCGTGCCCCATGGTGGTCCATAGACTCTTCATAGGGCGTGTCGCTGCCCAGCACAGCGGCGGACGATGCTACAGACCCGGACGGTCCAGTGTGACAGAGCACAGCAGCAATTTCTTCATGGGTTTCTTGCATGCTATTCTCATTAATATTGGCATCGATCATTGAGCTATCTTCATTAAAATCATAATCCTGCTTTTCCAAGAGATCATCAACTCCATTGCTGTTCTCTCTCACTCTCAATTTATTGAGTTCAGCTTCTCCAAGCTCGTCACCAATCAAGTAACCACTACAAGAGCTACCGTTATTTGGCGATTTATTACATCTATTATTCCTACCTATATGACAGTTACCTGTAGCTTCTATAGAACCTAATCTATTATTTTCTATTCTGTTATCACAAGAGTCACCTGCAAACTGCATCCAATCCATGGCACCATCATCTATAGTAGGAGATTCTTGTACTGCTTTTCTATCTACAAGATCTTCAGAAGTATCACTGTCAACTCTATGCCTGGTCCGAACATGAGTATGAACATTCTGCATAACAGCAGCACTGGACTTTGTACCCACAACAGACCTGCTAGATGACGCACCCCACCTTCCACAACCTCGACTGCCTGATGAAGCAGTGCCCGTTGAAGCACTAGAAGCATTACTGCCACCAGCAATGACTGCAGACAAAACTTCCTGAAGCTGCGACGACCTGCGGGAGCTGCGTCTCGACTGTGGAGTCGACTTGCCACTGAGCATGGGAGTGTAACTTGCACTTAAAGGTGGAGACCGCAGGGACTTGAGTGGCGTGCTAGTAGAGCAGCTCCTGCTGCTGGATCTGCTCGACTCGTCCGCGGACTCTTCGTCATCTTCTTGGGCAGATTGTACAGGCGGTGCCTCGCACACAAGGACTCCTTTGTTTTGGTCGAGAACATTGCGCCCAATTCCAGGTACATTGAGAAGCTCTTCTAAACTACAAAAGGGGCCTTTAACCTGCAACACAGAAAAAACATTACTACGATGTACATGAAATACATACAACTATGTACAAAAAATGTTGCCACTAGAACTCAATAGCCCTACTATCTTGTACTATTGCTTCTTGAAGAGTGAGACAAAGCCCACACACTTAAGCTTCCAGTATTACCCCCTGCAATGATATTAGAGAAGAGAACTTTGTGACTTAAGCTTAATTTAACAATCAAGCTAATGTAACCTGAATTACATTTTCTATTCTTGAGCCTTTGAACAGATGGCTTGCTTCAAATTAATTAATAATTTTAGAGATATGATCAATCCAGTTCTAGAATAGACAAATTCTCATCATCCTCACCAAGTTCTATACACAAAATAATATTTCCCCTCCAAGGCAGTACAACTAAAACCAATGAATATGTATGTATTTAATTTAACAAATAAGGCAAGAACAAAAATGTGAGCTACTGTATAATGATGTTAAAAAAGCTTCAAGTCATAGATCAGCTATCTCACATGTATACAAGAGCTTCTAATTGCAGAAGCCTTACCTGAGCACCATCCTTGTACAGAAAACTGCATCAACCTCACTTGCCCACCATCCTTGTAGAGAACATGGGATCAACCTCACTTGCCCACCATCTTGCAGAGAACATAGCACCAACCTCACTTGCCCACCATCCTTGCAGAGGACATAGCACCAACCTCACTTGCCCACCATCCTTGCAGAGGACATAGCACCAACCTCACTTGCCCACCATCCTTGTGGAGAGAATGACATCAACCTCACTTGCACACTCACCATCCTTGTGGAGAAAATGGCCTCGGCTTTGGCACGTCCAACTCCAAAAAGTGTCTCAAGGTCCTTCACGGTAGCTGTGTTGATATCAATGATCTCCCCTCCCTCAGCCATCATCACAATCTAGAAATTGATAAACATAAGAACTTGCAGAAGTAGAAAAAGGTTTATTTGCATTATAAAGCAGAGCTTAGCAATGAATACTGTTGTTTTCACAATAGGAAGGAAGTCAAGTCAAGTTCATTGCATTAACTGATTATAGTTATTTACTATGCACAAAATGAGTCACTGATAACCGGAGACAAAACTTGAACTTGGGAATTTAGAAAACTTACTAAGCTACTCAGGGAATGGTACCTCCTTTGTAAAAATTATACTTTAAATAGGAAGGTATGCAGCATGATACAGTAATTAAACTATTTTCATTTAATATAGTATGATAGAGTGGATATTTCTACTCTGGAAGACTTCTCAGAAGTCTCTTAAGCCTCTATGCAGATAATGAATTAAGGAGAAAATGAGATTCACAAGCAATTACAAACATTAGAAATACACAAGAGGAATGAACACATGTGACCTACAAAGTAGCAGCAAAAAATTAGCTGTTTCCTAAGAAACAAGTTCTGCCTCAGACATTGAAAAACAAATCAAACTTGTTAACGCTTCATCAGTCTGCTGGGATGCATTACAAGGAAAATAACACCAAAATTATTAATACACCTTGTTACTATTACTTGTAATTGCAGGCGCAAATGTTATCTCTGTAAACTAAGAAGCAGTGCTTTGTCTTATCAGTGATAGATTCTTAGTTTACAATATGTAGCTAGGATTGCAGTGGTCATTCACTATGGCAAAATATGAAACTCAATATTTCTTGTTCACAGAAAGATTTTTTTTGAGAGAAAGAGCTCACAAACTGATGGATATTATTACCAATGGTGAACTAAAGGTCTGAAAATTTCAACTAAAAACCCCCCACACAAAATGTTATGTAATGTTAGGCACAAAAATGCAAGCCCCTTGGCCTAGAAGAATAAGAAAACCCATGTAAACATCCTTTAATTAATCAATTCTTGACATTGCTCCTTGTCCTTCACACTCAGAGCCTCACAGTGATTTAGGTAAACTAAGCACTTAATGATTGTCATAATTACATTACACTAAAAAGTACACAACTTTTGGACCAAAGAATTAAATCCTTTTTGCTTCATTTAATATTTTAAGCAATTGATAATACAATTAGTGTGCTGAAAATAAAATTTCTAGTAACAGACTGTACTACTTATAACTATAAATGGTGCAGACATTTGCATGGGCAGCCATGGATATCCGCACCATTATTTAAATCCAGATCTGCAATTTTTAATGTCAATGCCATGCTAATGTCTTGAGTAATGCATTATTATAGAAAAATGTCATATTTCTTTCTATTTTGTAGGCAATTTTGAGCCAATTAACTAAACTTTATGCTATGTTTAATAAATACTTTTTGTAGTGCTTGTATGAAGCTTAGGATATAATTAAAAGCCAATATGTATGTCCTTGTGCAATGATGAGTAAGTAAGGTATATAATCATACTGTATATAAATTATTACTTTTCTAAATTTTAAAAAGACTGCTACACTGACAAATTAATAAACCAATGAAAATTCAACTGAAATAACAATGAACTAAAGCTATCAACTTATTTTAAACTCTAGCTGAAGCTTGTTTTCTCAATTTATTAACAATACAAATCTATGAACTAATGAAACTTGCATTATACCCAGTTTAAACTCTTTTTCTTGAAAGAAAACTGGAGCCATGAGGTTATTTTAATGCATGCTTATGCAAGCAGCAACTAATTTCAGACTTGACTATTCTTTGCTACCAGGGAGAATTTAGAAAAGTGAGCCCAGAACCCAACACAGCTTAACAGCAACATTAACTGTAGGCCTAATAGTATTAATAATATTTTATTATTTCATTTAACAAATTTAAGCTGCTTGGTATAGAAAATGTGTAGACAATCTGTTATCAATTTCTAAAATGATGTTCATTTATGCTTTACATAAATATTTTAGTACTAAGTATAATTTATTAGCATACTCCTATTATTTTCAATGTACTATCATCAAATTTAAGAAATATTTACTTGACAATTAAAATACAATGAAGATAATTATGCTAATTCAAGAAGTAAAAAATAGAGCTATAGGTTTTTACTCAACACTTCTTTCTACCATAATTTCTTGAATGGTTGGGTGACCAACTTCCATTGAATCAAGCCATTGCAAGCTATCTTAAAATTCATCAAGAACTTTACATGCTCAACTCAACATATTGGTGCAATCAGTGCAATGACACTTAAATGTTACTCATTACTCTACTAAAATGGGTTTTTGATTTCTTTAGATTATTTTGAATAAACTTGGCCAACATTCATCTCAAAAGAAGCTTTATTTAGGGAACATAACGGCAAATCTACTAACAAACAAAACATCAATTGACACCGATTTACTATTTAGGATGGCAAAACTGGTAGCTTTAATACCTTGATGGTTATGAAACACCTCGAAAAATCTATAGATAAATGAACATTTGATTACTCCTCTTACATTTGTTAAAATCCCCATGATTAGTTGCTAGCAGTAACGATTCAATTCAACTATGATATTAAATATCCGCTATCGCACACTTTGGAATCAGTTAACGTGTTTACTAAAAATTAGATGTGAAATTGAAGACCTAATTTAATCCTCCAAGTACGGTCATTAGACAAAGAAAAATGAATACAAAGACATTAATCAAGGCTTTGAACCATTAAAAAATGACTCTGTTATTGAAGTTGTCGTAACAGAGACGATCCGCCATATTGAATTTCCGGTAGGATATAAAAGTATTTATCACGATTCAGAGTCATTATTTGATAAAAACGACTGTCAACTTAGCCCAATACGCACCTTCGTGAGACTGAAATATGCTCACATGAGTGATGTCTCAATCATTTGCGTGCAACAATCAACAATCGAGGATCAAGGAGACACCAAGTTTCGCATCACGCACACCTCGCAACACGCACAGTGCAGACTGAGTTTGTTCATGATACATGGCTTGCAACTGGACTTAGGATTATCGAAGTCAAACAGTGGGCTACAATAATCTTCTATGGTATAGTTATTGATTAGTGAATGTGTTTCATAAAAAAATAGAACACACTAGTAAAATTTCAAGTCGAATGGGTTAACACGTCATAAACACGAAGTTGATTTGTTCGTAAGCGATTTACTTATCACTATTAGGCTGTGTTTTTCTGTTTCTATTTTCTATTCATGATATAATAAATAGATGTTTGTGTCTATATGCATGATACTCCATAATTTGATGATTTCTGTAATTTCAGTTAATTTTCTTCAACTTCTAAGGTTTTTTATGACATCAGCATAAGTTCTTAACGGAAAAGACACCGTGCCGGAAGGACAAATCTGAATGCATAAAAAGAAAAGAAAGGAAAGTCCGTTTTAACTCAAATCAGTCACACACAAAGCATGGTACATCGGATTTTCAATCAGTATATTAAAGCCTTAAATTAAAAATGAGGATGTATTCATGAAACTTTGGGTTGTGATCAGTAAAACTATAACCTTAAAAATACTTGTGGAAGTCAAGTTGGAACTTCGAATGGGGATTTTTAATTCTAAGCTAAGCACGAAAATTTAAATGTTGACCCAAGGTTCTTGCGTGATCTTTGTGCATAAATCTTAAACTGGAAATTGCAATGCATAGATAGCCCATTGCAACCTTAATTCTCTTATACATTAGATAGACCGCAATAACTAAAAAAAGTCCTGATTTATACGAAATATTGTGAGCATTTGCACAGCTTAATACTGATACTTGTTGAAACAGAGGATGGACAGGAGTTGAATCGCAAATGATGGCGCAAATGAATGTATGACGTTCGTTCGTCACTAATTTTAAACACAATGAGGTATCGATATTTTAAGATAAAGTTGTGAGTGTCAAATTTTAAAGGTTTCACACCCACTAGCTCTTGTACGATGTTAGATTCACAAAAAAAAAACGAAACGTATATTTCGAGACTCTTAAAATTTATCCGAAATTAGTGATGGACCAAGTTGTATGCACAACAGAAAAAACATGTACGCTGATATAGGTAAGACTTTCACTCTAACTATTCAAATCCTGTAATGCAGATTTTGCATAGGGTACAAGTTAGAGAAAAATGACATGGAGGGATAATTAATTACAAATAGGACCTCGTAATATGTCAAAATGCATCTATTAGTCTATGCTGAAGCTCCTAAAAAATGTAACTTGTACAATCATATGAAAGTTATATCTTTGTTGTTGTAGTGAATAAAGTCATAATCCCTTTAATGATATCATTTAAATTTTAATGGGATTTATTTATTTAATCATTGAACAACTGCAGAAGATTAGCTGGACAATATTTTTATATGATTAGACATTTCCTACTTATTCCTCTGGGTATATAGGGTATAGGAAAAAAATCGAAAAATTTGACAAGTCATTCAAGGTTCTACTGCATGTCAACTCTGTTAGAATGAATAACGTTTCTTTCTTTTCAGAGAAAAGAAAACCCAGTAGCTTTTTCTGATCCGTCTTATCTTCCTCAAGTTATATACCGCATGACGCATAAATGGTGAGCGGATGGAGGCAAGTAGTTATATTTGAATGAAACTTTGTGCGAAAGACCACACTTCGCAGTTGTTTATACTCAAATGATACATAGAATACAATATTCAACATTACGTGTATGTTTCTATGTTGATTACAAACGAAAGAAACTCTGTAGCGGATTAAAAGTGTTAAAAATGTAATTATGTGATTTACTGATTTGAGACTTCTTCTGTATTCTTGGAAATGCTTTCTAGTTCTCATTCTGCTCATTTGATGAACGCACTTGTAATAACACAAGGCATTTCCAACTCCCGACGGACGAATATAGTTTGATGATCTTTTTCTCGAACCCCATTTGTTAGTTTCTTACTCAAGAGTTCCCTGAGCTTCATAAAAAAAATAGGTTATGGCATCTCATTCTTCGTGATAAGGAACTGGCGGGCCCATTTCGAATAGGTATTATCATTAGGTGGTTGGTTGGTGTCTCGACTCTCAATACGGAAGTTATCCAGATCATGATATCAAATTTGATAAGTTTCGCTTGTGCGCAATTTTTTGTGTGAATACGAACATACTATCTTCACAAACTACTTCTCGCTATAATTAATGAATCTGAACTCATTCTAGAGCTCCACTGAAATGTTTTCTAAGTAGATGAGCTACATTTCTTTTAGTTTTCTTCATTTTCATCATTTCATTGTAGCTATGACGTTAAAAATTTGCATTTTTTCCCCATATAATTTGATTCTAAAGTCATTTAAGCGAGCGCTTCAGCCAACAAGCTTAAAAGGAAGCTTAAACCACACATTCCTCACATCCCTCACCACACCAGTAGTTGTAAGGCATTGAAAACCCAACGGCAAAACGTGCGGGAAATAATAAAGGCTCTAAACCCAATATGGTAAATTGCTTTTAATTTCGTTGATATTTTTTATATGTGCTGTCTTTTCTTCTCTGTGTTTCTCCCGCTTGTAGGAATTACGACATTCTACGATTTTTGTGAACAAATTTTCAAAATTCCGCTAATCGCACGTAATTATCGAATATTTTTAATGCTAAAAAACAACAGCGTGGTCGTACTTTCTGGTATATATTGGAATAAATGTCGGAAATATGCTACTTGCAAACGCAGCATCAGGTGTCGCAGCTTATTTTCCCCGTAGTTCGGTATCATCGGACTGCACAAAAAACGTCGAAAGAATGTCGGGATTGTGCGGCATGGTCGTGGTATTAGTCACATCCAACAAGGACTGATGACGTAACAGTGGACGTGTTGGGAAGAACGTCTGCCTAAACCTGATCTCAGCGTCGCCATTGGCGGACGCCACTCGTGGTTGCCCAGCTCGTGCTAGTGTGAGTAGTGTCCATTATCCACATTCCACTCCAGTGCAAGCTCAGTATTGTTTGTCCATGTGCAAGGGTAGGTTGTCAAAAAATTAATCTTCTTCAAATTTGTTTTATATCTGCCAAAATTGTTGCTTACTATGTGATTTTGGTCATGGTGTACAAATAAGATAACACGACAAGTGATACAAACAGTGTTCAAGTATAACGAGCTGACATCTCCTATTTTTTACACTCTAATAATATAAAACGCAATTGGAGGTAAATATAAGCACCTGTCATGTAAGTTATAATAACTCTACTCTGATAGGAACATCGAATTACTAACATAGCAAAGAAGTACATGGAAAATCCATAGACTCAATTAAGCAACTCCCCATACTGCTGGGATTGGAAAAATCGTCGAAGGAAAAGCAGGGGTTAGAATTCAACTCGCACATCTCGTTTCCTGGAGAAACCTGCAATATCAAACCGAGGGGCGATGTTCTCTGACTTGACCCACGACGCTGCCCCTCTGGGCACGTCTTCTGAGCATGCCTCTGGAGCGTCATCTTCCTCAGCTGCGGACGCTTTCAAGGTAACATCTGTTGTGATTGATGCACTCGTGAAGGTAAAGGAAAGTGTGAAAAGTGACTAAAATCTCAAGGAATTATAATAATGGGTGCGACAGAATGGTCTAATACATTTGTTGGTTCGAAAAGAGATAAATAAAATTAAGAACAAACAAGAGTATTTTGAACATGACACAAAACAAAATTGCATAATAAGTTTAATTGAAAAGTAAAATACTTCTTCATCTCGGGTTTTATTTTTCATTTATTTAACAAACAAATGTGTCAGATCACACTGCTGCACCTTCCATTATAGTATATAATGTAAGAAACACGCACCAATGAGGCTATTTAAACTGTGAATTGCCAAACTGACGGGCTGAGGACCAACTTACGCTCCACACCGACACCTGAACTTGACCCTGCTGTAGTAGTGCAAGAGCGACTTAATAATAAGAAAAAATGGGTGTACTCGCTGTCCAATCATACCTTGGCCTTTCAAGATAAAAATTAGTTTCCGGTGAACGCTTGCGTTCATCTAACCGCGTTCACCTTCTAAGTAAAAAGAATAGAATATGGTGACTGGAACTAGCCGAGTGGTACATTCCTACGTTTCCGCCAGGTGCCGTGCTGTCAGATAACTGGATTAGCATTTTGTGACTAATTTACGTCAGATTGTATCACACCATCAAGGTAGTCTGAATCTGACTGAAAAGGGGGACGTGACATGGACACAAACATTATATAACCTGATACACGTGCTTAAATCAAATTCTCATAATACTCATGTGAACGTAACGTAAGTGTGCATACATTAAGCTGTAACGGGAGTCAGAGAAATTGAAGTTGCGTCAGAATACTCGTACGCGTAACCAAACTTTCTCTAATGCTACTCTTTTATCAGAGCTATGTGTTCGCATGACGTATGCATAAGCATACAATTTTTACTGTACATTGTGACACCCCCTGTGCCAAACATTCAGTTCGTGACGTGCATGAAAATCAAATTAATATTTCGTATTTTCTTTCAGTTTTTGAGTCTCGATGTAAGTTAGAGGATTCTTTCGTTTCTAAAAACACGTAGGATATGAAGGAGGCTCCGAGGCGTCCTCATACCGTGCCAGGCTCACAGCTGGGATGTCAGGGTACGACTCCCGGCTGGGACAAAACTGGTTTTCACGAAACCCCGGAGTGCTTCACTTGGAAAAGGAAGCTTGAGCCTCAAATTCACATGTGGGGTATTACTCGGCAAATGGTTTTCTGCAGTAATCCGTAACAGGAAAAGAACAAGATTCACCCGTATTGATACCTAGAAAGCTGCAATTTTCAGAGAAGCAAACGAGTAGCGAGACACTTTTGAAATTCGTTGACTCAATGATCATAACGTTTCAGTGGTGTCCTATTTGTGATATTTCCAAACACCTCATTGCACTGAGAAACAGCCCGGAAATTATGAAATTATTTCTATGATACTTCTTCTCAATCATCTTTAGACCCAACTTTTGAACAACGCTAAACATTCTGTGTGTGGGATCTCCAAAGAGACTCAATCCATATCCGTGCTTTCTTGCATCATATCATTCGAATGGGGTAACGAGAGTCAATAAGATCCAAATACCTGCATCGACTACTACAAGTCAACTGTGATTCTGATGGTTAAAAATTAAACATGTACAAATTTAAATGATTTTGAAACGTGTTTAGTCGAAAAATTAGAGAAAATAAGAAAAAATCCTCCTATTGCTCCATTCTCCTTCATATCTTATACTTTATGGTATGAAACTTTGTGTGTTGAATCTTCACAGTCACCCCGAGTGTGAGTGGT
>VOMN01117483.1:0-14952 GCA_014899125.1 Orchestia grillus
ACACCCTGTGCATAGAATCCCCGTTCTCCTAAGTCCATACTACATGGTCCCTACTCTTTCGGTGCGAGATAGACAGAGTTACTAAAGCGCTGCTTTCACTACCACTACAACTACAACTACTTCTTTTTATCGGATGCTAAAATTCTCAAAAATATCTGCAAATAAATCTTCTCCGTAAAACTGCTCGCGTGCAATGTAATGCTAGCCACATAATTTAGCGCTTGCTACTCTCATGGTCATGTTTAAATTTGCTAGAGGCCGGAGAATATTCGGGAGAGAATATCGTATGTCAACATTCTGAACGAATATAATTTTGTAAAATTATAATCAAGTACTCAACTCTGTGTATATGAATACCTCATGCCGACACGTGCATTTTTTTGTGATTTGAAAGTGCAGATTCTCATTAAAATTTCAAACCTGAACTGCAAAGCATATTTTGGTTTGCTTTGCGTTTACAAATTTCTTTCAAGGCTCATTGATCTAGCCCTTTTTTGTAACATCAAGGAGTTTTCACTTATTCTGTGCCAGATGTGAACAACTTTTGCAAGTTTGACTTCGACCGCCTAATGTTGTGGTCACATCCCACGCGCGTGGGAACGACACAATCCAGTGATGCTCAATCGACCAAAAAAAATGTTCCCTTCTCACTTGCAGCTTCAAATTGAGGACAACGTCTCAGGGTTTCCTATGAATAAGCCATGGAATTGCTGATTTCGTCAGTAGTGTAGTCTTCATTATCAGACGTAATTTACGAGCTGTTTATGCAAATATGGCAGGAGCTTGCAGTTTAGCAGACGAATAAAACACAATTTACAAAATATTCAAAATTGAATTTGCATTCTGCGATGTGTTTTGAGATAAGGTTCGAAAAACTCCTCACGAAGTTATTTATGTTGTAAATTCGAGGTACTTTTGGAACGGAATTTAAGCTTTGAGCGCTGCGCAGTTTGTGGTCTAGTCTAAATACTCCAGTGTGCTTGGAATTTAAATTGCACGTAAGTACGCACTAATGTGCAATGCTTTTAAAACGCATGCGCAAGCTTCAACAAAGATACACGCAAGCCATTGGATCCGATGCGGCCAATTCACACATAGCGTCCTGAAATCCCGGGGAAGAGCTTTCTAGCAGAGATTTCTAGACTCTAATGGAATTATACGGCTGATGCCCTCACCTGGCCTATTGTGTCAGTAATGCCACCGAGAAATCCGTTAACAACTAATCCACCTAACCAACATGTTTCGAACATTGAGCAAAATTGATTTCAGCGAGTTGACTTAGGTTTCGGGGTGGAGTATAAAAATATTGAACCAAAAGAAACCCCACAGCATTTACACAAAAGCTTACGTATCAAGAATACTTAAGTGTATTAAAAATATAAAATGATATAATGGATTAACACTGTTAACTCTTGATGTACGGCGTCCATATGCTGTATATACACTCAATGGTAAAAATACTTACTATGAACGATGGCAGCAGAAGTAATGGAATAGCGAATTTATTGATTAAGTTGTACCCCTACATTTTGCTACTGAAATGACGTATACATAATGTATAAAAACTCCTAAAATAAATTAATCTTTTAAATGTAATTTTTAGAAGCCCTTGACATCTTGCTTTCATGCATCTTCACGGAATTGCATTCATTTTAGTAAACGGCCGATATTTTCCGTCCAACATTTTTTTTATGGAAATGACCTGCCATCACCTATAATCTAAAAAAAGTCTATAATCTGAAAAGTCTATAATCTAAAAAGTGTACAATCTAAAAAGTTTTAAAAAAGAAAGATGCCTGACGCATGATGGCTTCATTTGTGTCATGTTTTTCCAGCGAGAGATCGTGGGTAAAAATTCTTTCTCTGCGTGACTGCGAGCGCGGGCAACTTGTTAGCCGACGGGACAAACTAAACTTTTGTGCTGGAAATAATTAAAAACTGAGCAACGCTTTCAAAGTTTGTCCGCTATTCAAACTTTCAGAATTGGACGAGTCCCACTGGAGTTACGTGCTCCAGATACCGCTCACGGAGTGAGGTATCTCACCTTATTAGGCGGCCTTTTCAACTTCAAAATGGGCGATAACTCGGAGCTATCGGCTTCGAAGCGTCGGCTAAGGTGCCCCGATGCATAAATATCTCCTCAGGCGTCCCCCATTAGCATTCTTATCGCTGCCCTCAACAGCGGCTGCAAATTTCCCAATCCTGGCACTGACGCCGTTGACGGATGCGTGGTAAGCAAATGCCGAGTGAGGCCTAGGGTGAGCTCTTCCTTACCCTGCTCTCATACGGTGATGTTGTGCTCTTTGTGGGCTTAAAAAAACTCTCTCATAATTATCAGACTGTAAACGCGTGGATTTAAACGAATACTTATGCAATATTTTCTGTAGTTTCTCCGGAAAAACACAATTGTTAGTGGGTATTTTGGGCATTATATTCTTTATACCGTTCAGCTTGACAACCCCATGTAAGCCAATTTCACTTTTGTCCAGTTTCTGGGTTGAAGCCACCCTTTACCATATCTTTATACCTAACCCAAATAAAAACATAACAGCTTTACGGCTAGAACTTTACGCTTGTGGTCAAGATCGTGAATTTGCAAATTTGTCTTTGTTCGATACAAATATCCTTGATAAAAATAAGTTTTTACAAGTGTATTCTACGGCCATTAGTTTCAGAGTTATAAGTATTTGAAAAAAGGAAACATTTTTGTGGCCCACCCTGTATATGTATATTACAGCGCGGTAAGCCGAAGCTCTATAATTAGGCATTTAAAACCCAAAATACGTTTGTTCGCTTTAGTTAATGAAACGTTGCTACCATCTTAAGTGCATAATTTTTGTTAAAAGTCCGGTGACAGTATTCAGTTTTCCTTATTTTTTCAGAAAGCGGAAAGCTGAGGTGATCTCACGCACGCAGAGATAGGAGCGCTTGGGGTCCCTAATGAGCTGTGAAGTGTGATGCACAATACGTGAGAGCAGGACAAACTTTTCACTAATCAGGTGAACTTAATGATGACGTAATATACTTCAACACTTAATATCTTGGCGTGGAGATTAGAGAACGTTTTCGGATATGCGACCTGTGTGAATGAAAGTAACAATTTATCTACGCACATCGCCGTTAAAATAATTGCGAGTATTGATACGATCAAATGGAATACATGCAAAGAAAACTGAACTTAATCATAGAGTGGATAAAAGTAGTCCTATCACAAAGTCACTTCCCAAAATCGAATTTTGTACTTAAAACTGATTCAGTATCACATAGCTAATGACTAGGCAGTTAGTTTGTCTTATCATCCCTGATTTGCACACGGTGTAAGATAGATAACTTTCAAATAATGAAAACTATATACATTCTTAGCTTTCAGCAGCACTCACTCCGAATTAATCTTTGCACATTAATGGTTAACGATGGTATCCTCCACTGATTCTAATGTTCCTAAAGGATGGCAATTGTCTTGGCATAATAGGTTTTTGAGCCCTAGAACTGCTGTGTAATTATTTTATGAATTAATTTTGAATTATTCGTGAATTTAAATTGTGATCAAACATGAATCAGAACTCAGCTGTATTCATGTTCCAAACTAGTTCTTGACCCTGTAGCTGCAACGATGAAATCATGTACCATAAGTTAAGGTAGACAACTTATTTCCTCTTGAGCAAAAGATAGAGAGAATATCGGTCTACTAAGATCTACTAAGTACTTTCGAAAGAAAAACGGTTCACAACATAGCTTCGTTTCAGAGAGGCAGCTACGATGTCAACACAGATCCACGCCGGCTGTCACGAACTGCAGCCGCTTTAGACGAAGTCTTCGGTTCCATTTCTGTCAATATTTGCTGGGACACTAACGCATCATTTTTGTGTTGACGTAGGTGATATTCGCTGGTTGACGCAGGTCCGATATACTGTAATATTTGTGGCAATAATTGTTTTTCCGACTAGGTGTCAGCCATTCTTAAAATAAATTAGTAATACATAATTTAAATTAAATTTTCTTTCGTTAGTAGTGTATGTGCATATGAATGCATTCTTCATCGTCATTTTTATTATAGCTTAGTAGTTTTTGCAGAGTCGTGCGTGCTACTTCAATACCAAGGCAATAAGTGATAGCGGTGAAGCTGAATGGATGTACAGTATATGGGATGGCATATCCTACAAAAAACTTATTTATGTACATCAAATAAAAATTTCAGCTGTTTCAAAAGCCTTAAATCTATTTTCCATGAGACGATTTTTGTGGAAAACGGTTTCGCTGCGGCACTTTCTAGTTCCTGGAAGTTGTTCAGTTTTCGTGGGAAGGTTTCTTGAAAACACGTGTGCATGCTTCTGCTTTCGCGTCAACTTTTAGATACGGCACTTTCCGAGATTACTTCTTAAAATTTACCGAATAACTCCAAATTGAAGAATTTTCGACTGCTTCAGAAATTTGAGCAAAATTATATAGGTCATGTGAAAATAAAGTAGCTCGATATTTCCGTCTCAAAAATTGTTAGAATTTGAAATCTTAACAGTAGCTCTTCGGTGAGATAGAAATTTCAGCATAGGAATTTGTTACCCAAGTCAGTAAATATGTGCTGAAAAAATCTCAAAAAAATAATTCAAGTGGCTAATATTCACGTATCCTACGGACCTGAACAATTATTTTTAACCGATACGTAGTTCATGAAGCTGAAATAATATTTTGTAATTACAGGTATCCTTACTATTAATCTAGTACGGTTGCGATTTGTTTTTAGATATAACGATCTACATGATACATGAAAAAGTCTCTGTGTTTGAATCTATGTCCATTAAAAGAACATGTTTTTTAAAACATGTAATCCGATCACCACAAACCTTCAGAGGAAAGATTTCACGCCAAGTTTTTGTCTGCATTTTAACATACCAGCAAGGATGCTTCAAAACATTAGCTGAAAATCAATCAAACGACCTATTGTCGATGTTTAAATTGACTCCATTGAATGTAGCTTCAATTTAGCGCTTCAAAATGGACGTGTCATTCGTGGGTACAGAATCTCACCAGTTCGTTTTGAAATACTTTTTCGGAATTTCTGCCACCACTGTTTTATTATAGTTTGAAATGTTTTCTTTATGATATGAATTTGTTTCTCATCACTCCCACGATACAATTTCGAAGGTTTTCAGTAAAATAATGTTATAAGTTTGAGTACGATGTGAATGATTGACAAAATGGCGAACATGATTTGATCGAATGTAAAGATATACAGTACGTCCGAAAGAAAAACAAGTTCAAAGTTGAAGTTGTGCGCAACTCCGCTCAGAGTTGGAGGAGAACGCCGACAAGAGCAACAACAGCACCATATCCGACAGGAAGCAACCACTTACGCGTGGGAGCTGCGCCCCTTCGATGCCTTCTTCAAAACCACCTGCACCCTCACCACCACCACCACCTCGACCACCTGTACCCTCACCACCACCACCTCGACCATCTGCACCCTCACCACCACCACCTCGACCATCTGCACCCTCACCACCACCACCTCAACTACCGGCACCCTCACCCGCTCCACCACTAGTGCCATTACGACAGCCACCTCGACCAACGATGAAACCTACCTTTTACCTATAAGTACAATATTTAGGTAATATTTTAGATATGGTTGTTAGTAAGCTATTTGCATCGAAAATAAATTTTGAGCAAAAAATATTGTCCAGTTGCGTAAATGAATGCGATTCCGTCAAAAGTAGGCTAGGTGCCTCCTGAGGTATCAAAAATCTAAATTAAAATACGACAAAATTTGATGCCTCTTCTACGTACATTTATCAGTTATTTCAGTAGTCAATGTACAGGCACTGTATAATCAATATAACAGTTATTGCCATTACCTTCTATTACCATTGTTCTTATCTGGTATTATCACCATCGAACGTACATAAACATGTACGCAATGCATTAGGTTCAGGCCACCGCCTCCTCCACAGATGCCCCTTCCGTTGTCATTTTTGGTCTAACCGCTAGCACTTCGTTCGTGAGTCATTACCATGTTAAGAAACCCGTCCCTTATATCTTTGTTACGTCGTTACAACTAGCTTGCATTATCGAGATAGTTTAATGTTTTTTCAGTTTTGTGTGGTGTGTCAAGTTCAAGGTGACTTGTTCATTAAATCCTATATATTTTTACCGTGCAAAAGTACATACGAGTGTGTTAGCTTGTATTTCTCATCACACATGTGATACAATGAAATCATAAAATTGAGGAAAACACAGTGACCAATGCATGAAATGCTAATTTATAATCATAAAATCCCCAAGAAGCTTACATCTGCACTTTGGACACGTGAGCTTCCTGAACAACTTGAAATTTCAAACTAAAACTTCATCAAAAGCTTCATGAAAAGAATAGGAAGTAAGGAAGTTTGCAGCAATTAAAATAAAACGAACAAAGTTATACCATCATTTCACTCTCAAGATTATACTAAAGGATATCGGTTTTATAGCATAAATTACTACGAAAAGCACGACTCTTACGGCTGCTTGTACTGAATCATCTGGAAATACAGAATAAGGGGATACACAGACGCATGGACTGCATAAAGCTCGGTTGCACGCACAAAATGACTTGCCTGTGTGTTTGAGGTTGAGAGATATCGAGGAAAATAATGCTAGTCCAGAAGTTGGGATAGTTTCTAAACAGTTCGTATATATCTACCGTGCATAGGAAAGAGACTCGGAAAGTGTTGTTGACGGTGCTGTAGGCAGCTCAAGTCTTCGCCCAAGGGGCCTTAAGTCTCCAAAACTTGGCGCTTACCGAGCACCGACGCAAATAGCGTCCCCGTAAACGGATTCACATTGACTTACTTATAATCAAATATTTTGTACGAAGATATTGTATGATTTCAGGGACTATAAATTATGAAATGAAAGACGGAAACAACAAAGTATGATTGATGCCCATCGCTCGGCTGGCTTACCTTATAGTAAAATTCAATATATGTGAATTATTTCAGAATAAACGGTCTTTTCTTCGATTCCTTGTTCGTCACTCGACCTTTAAAGACAGTTCCGAGAGCTCGTCCCGCACTGCCTCTAGCTGCACACAAGTTTGAGTATCCGTTGGCTGCGCCGTGAAGTGTGGATCTGGAGTGCTTGTATATTTGCGTAAACTAAAGACACACTAGCAATTTTTGATTCAGTTGTTCATCATCATGTAATATGTACTCGGAAATAAGATGGGGGATTAGAAACTTATGAAGATTTCGAATTCAATGAAGACAGTTTTACGCTTCATTCCCGCTAGCACTGAACTTAATGAAATAACAAACAGCTGCAACTGAGCGAGTTCTTGGAGCAAAAATTCACTGAAAGGACAATTCAGCTTGTTTTGCCTCATTATTGAGTTTACTTTGCCGAAGAATTATTTTTAGGAATTATTTAGATTCCTGCAAATGAATACAAGATCTATACCTTCAAAGCATGACGTTTTCTCCAATATGAATCTGGGAAGCCAAACTCACCTTATTTTTTCCGCTACATTTCGTAAATGTTCCCACCCCGGCTAGAGAACTGTCACTCCAGACACAGACGAAGTTCTTGCGCTCTGCTGGGCATGCAATCGCAACTGCAGAAACGCGGATGTTTTACTGAAAATTGTTCGTAAACTTGAGCTCAGATTCCTCCGGGAAATACACCTGCCTTCATACTGAATATTTGTGACAAAGGAAGTATTTTACGGTAGTAGAACTTCATTGAAAAGTACAAAATGTTTAGGTCAACTAAAATTTTAAACGCTAAATGCAAATTTAGGATCATTACGCTACAAAAATGGTTGAATATCACGTTAACCAAGACGTGAGAATGCAATTTTAAAAACGATCAATAGGAGTAGAAAGAATGATTCGAAAGTAAGAAAATTATTCGTGAAACATAAATCATGCGGAAAATCAAACTCCTATTTTGCGAAACAAGAATTAAATTTAGAATCAGCCATGTGGAACAGATTCTTTCATCAATCTTACGACACTCGTAAGAGATGATGCGTAGCAATCACCTCTGAAATTTCAACGGGGTGCAAGTCTACCTCCTTTTGTGGGAAATTAGGCCTGTGGAAAATTATGATCGCTTAGCCATAAAATTTGACCCTTTGTCTGATAAATTTTCCACGTAATCGATAAAATTTTTGAGAAATTCATGCTCAATGCAACAAATGCGCTCATGAATATATTTCAGAAAATGTTTTTTAATTGAAAGCACAATTAGTAATAAGTTGATTGCAGAAGTCCCTTTAAGTTCAAAAGAGTAAAAAACTTTTTAGTGTACATTTGAAAAACAAAATGTAGTTTTGGAGCGCAAGTAAATAGCCTAGTGAGGCAAATAAAGAGACATCTTTGACCGCAGTATTGGTGGTCGCATTTGCTCTAAGATCACATCAAGGAAGACCGGCTGGATGAACGATTGTTCTGGGCAATTTTTATCGTCCTGTTCTAGTTAACTTTACTTAGTGAAGGTACTACAATTAGCGAAATGTGTCACGTCAGTCTCTCGCTGTTCACCGAAAACCTCGAGTCGCTCAAGTCGTGGTGCACTCGTACTTTCAATGCTGTCGATATCGTTCGTCAACTACACCGCAAGAAAAAACAGGCAGTTCCTATTTAAAATAACGGAGATGCAATGATCTAATAAGCTTACAGATTTATATCTAATTGGCAATCTGGAACTGAAACTTTAATAAGTATTCAGAAATCGGACACAATTAATCGACTTTGTTAGAGTGTGTTAAAATTAGAGTGTCGAAACAGCGTCAAGCTTTGAAGGAATATTCAAAGAAAATATTGAAGCATGAGTTATGTCCCATCCCGCGTCGGACAACACGGGATGCGCCATTGCTGTCCAAATTTTGTGCATCCAAACGTATATGAATATTATTTTCTATAAAAGGGAAGAGTCCCGGGAGACAGAAGCTGCTTTTCGTGCGAGCTGTTCATAGTTAAGCGGAAGTCACATACCCTCCGGTCATTATCCTAGAAGTATTTATTCACTGAGCCATTTTTATCAACCTGCTTATTGCACAATACGTGAAGTGCTAATACAGAAGTAACTGATGTTAATTTTTTGGAGTTATTTTAAGTAACAAAACAATGGATAGGAATAGTCCAATATAATTGAAGCTACTTTCTTATACGTCGAAAATGACTAGTTATGCTTCTGAATTTCTTGTGAAGAAATGGAAGTTTTGAAAACATTTATTCATGAAAGTTTCATCCACGGCATTTTGAAGAAAAATGACTACCCAAAGGACGTTCGGGCACTCTCCCACGCTGATAAGTTTCGTTAATGTACAGGCCATTTAACATATCTCTTTCGGATTATTTGAAGGAAGTTCAATTTCATCTGAAATCTTTCGTCTTCACCTGCACAAATTGTGAGCATTTTCAGGAATCACACTTAAATTTCTTCATTTGACGAATTTTAACACACATGACCTAGGTAAATTTCCGAATAAACTCAAATCTCCAGTTAAGGAAAGAATTTATCTCAAAATTGATTGAAGTTTCATTAACGAGGAAAATCGGAGAGTTTGACTTAATTCTGCGTTTTTTATCGTTAAATTATGATGTATTAAAAACATGTGTCGATATGCAATGACTTTCAGGGATTTCAGCTATAATGAAGTTTCTTTTTTATTGAAATTTCTTTTCTAAATCAAGATATTACATTTCGATTTAAATCATAGGTTTTACATAGACTTTAAACGATAATTTCTGGCTGTTTCATAATTTTTCATATTCATTCACAATTTCATACAAAGAGCTCAAGGAATGGAAGGAAAACGTATCAAATTTGCGAATTTTCGTATTATAGTATATGGGGGATTCCGACGTAAAATTTCAACTGAATTCTGTCAGAACTTTTACCAGCATTTCATCAGAATCATGGACTGGATTCTGAGGAGGCCGCTTACCACCACATTATAGGTAGAACTTTTGAGCGAGTTATCGGCTGAAGTTTCGACTGTATTGGTGGCAACGAATTTAGCAAAATGCTCGATGGCGCTTTCAACTTTGTACGATCGCGTACTTCCGACAAATGTCCCTCATTGACAAAAATGGTCGACTTTTACAAGTCTGATCGAGATCACTTGGTGAACAGAATCACCGTCGATTTTGGCCATAGCGAGTCGAAATGTCGCGTCATTTGATGCGCAACATCAGCACTCTCACCGAAATGATTTGAGTGCTTCCGACTGAAGATGAACGGATCGATTCTTGGTTTTCTTTGATTCATTTATATAGAATTCTTAACTGTTTATCACAGAGGCCAAATATCTTTGTGTAAGACAATTATCCCTCCAAGATTAAATTGACTAATTTTCAAAATTATCGAGCTATCTGGTTCGAAATTCACTGTTTTGGGGTCAAGGAAAGTCAAGTTGTACTGTATGTGATGTAAACCTATCTCTATATTTCAATGACCTCTGCCTGTAATAAGTTGTGCATTTTGTAGCGGTTTTCGGCCGAGCAGCAGGTCACCGATTTTCATTAATATCGTCAACTAATTAATAAGGCATTTATGCGCCGGGCAGAAAGTACAGCAAACTAACAAAACGTGAAATAAGGTACAGTGAGAATTCTATTAATTATCTACCTAGTCGCGTTGACCAAAGAGTGAACGAGCTTGAAGAATAGATACAATTAATCGACTAGTGTTCAACTGATTCAACTCAGCCTTTAATTTCCCCGCCTCTCGCGTATTTGTGAACTGCAAAAACTCACCTACAGTAACTCTCTGACAGACTCTAACGAGCTGCTCCAGGTGGGCTATCGCAGTATTCTAATAGAGATTAGCTGTTCTATACCCAGCTCGCAGTCAAGCAAATTTTTATGTATTCCAGCTCATTCGCTTAACTCCAAATCTATAACAGGGTACCTAGTCTGGCCCTTGAGCTATGAAGACCAACCGAGTTCTGGCTCTGTCTTTCCTGCACTGACTCCTATCTCCCAAACTGCATCGGATCCCCAGTATTCTGCACTCCGCCTGACCGGCTTCCCACGCTAACGTTTGGGGCTGCGGTCAGAGCAATTCCAGGGTCCCCCTGCATTCTCCAATTTTTTGCGATTTCCTTAGCTCACGTTGCCGTCTGCACTCGGCGCTGCGTACTTAACTTCGCTTGAGATGGAGAAATACGATGCCTACGCTTGAAATGCCCGCAGCATCTCACACGCCTCTCGCATACCGATGTACAAGTACAGACATAGGCTGCTACGAACCTGTCCACATATATACAATGAACGTCTAATTCTATACAGTACTGTACTCACGGCCGGTAACCATCAAGGGAAATGAGCGGTAAAAGAACTCTCGCCCGCTTAGTTAAAGTCACCTCGCGAAGCTTGTCGCCTGCTAAATTAGCCCATTAGTGGACTAAGTTTATGCCTCAAAGAGTCTTGCTAAATTTTTAGAAAGTTGTCGTTAGAAGGTCATTTGCACCAGATACGATATTTCATGGAAAAATATTGTCCAGCTGCTGAAACAAATGCGAACCCATAAATCGTACGGATAAAAGTCATGAGGTACCAAAATTGGAAATTAAGGAATAAATTAGTTTCATGTTACTCATACACTTACATTCCATCCGTCAGTTATTTCAGCATTAAAATGCAGAGGCACTTTGCAATCAATAAAACGTCTATTTCCATTACCATCTGTTACCATTGTTCGTATTCGGTATTATTATCTTTATGTGTAATTCAATGTACGTTATGCTTTAACGATTTGCTGATATCGTTGGTGCAGTTCCCTCTTTGAGTAAGTCGTCCTTGATAGTTTACTGCATCCGAACATGGGTGATTGTTTTTATTCTATAATATTATCTGTTATACCATTTTATTATCATATTATACTTTCATCTGATTTATTTTACATATATAATTTGAGTGTAACATGTAAAGATCGTATTTTAGTTTAATTCTTATAGGTTACTATCGACAGTGATCTTGTTCCATGCTATCGCATGTTGATGTACTCTGAGTTAAGGTCAAGTGAACGGTAATACCCGTTTTTTTCATTACTTTTGCAACTATATTTACTAGCAATTTTACGACAGTTTTATTTACAAATAGTAGCAGTTTAGGTCTCCTTTTAAATTATAATAATATAAAAAAAGGGTTTTCCTATAGTTGACTGTCTTTAGTTTCCTATATACTTCACATTCTTCATTTCCGGTTTCCCAACTTTTTCAATTATTTCATCTCAAGGCTCAAAAACCTTCATTAACCGATCATTAATTAAGATAAAGTTATCAGTACAACAGCTACGAGCCGCGTTACAGAAAACGAAAGAGCAGCAAGCATGTAAATCTGCAAAATATCTTCAACACTTTGTTATCACCAAGTGTACATAACTTTACAAGTGACCATTTATCTGACTCAAGTGAAGTTTCCCATAGACATGGAGGTTCAGAGCCAGAACAACGGTCTATCTGAGTCATTATTTTCTGATTTTGGGTGGGAGTGACTTGGCTGGCTGTTCTTGGCCCTGCAGTGCTTAGCCAACATTCCTGAGCCAATTAATCTTCAAAGTTTTGCTTCTGTTCCAAGATACGGTCATTCTTTGCAGTCTGCCTTTAGTAATCTTAAGATTAATGGTTTCTGAACTACAAGTTAGAAAATGATAAACGGCTAACCGTGTCCTCGGATTTCATAGGTGTTTGGAAACAAGGCACAAAAAGCAGTTGTTTTCAGTGCTAAGACGAATTGACGTAGTAATTAAATTCTTTTTGGCGCTCTATTTCCAGTGGATTTTATGAATTTAGCAGTACACGTAACAATAGAGTAGCTAAAAGCAACGCTTTCAAGTCACTCAAAATGTCCAACGTGCAAGAGCTGAATTTTCAGTAAAATAAAGAACCTTCAATAGACAAGTTTGTTCCAAAAAATAGTCTCAAAAGCCTAAAACCATGCTCACTTTACTTCTCTGCAGAGTAAAATAGTGCAGTTTGAATCCATGAGCTGGCACTGGTGTTGTAAATTGCCGCATTTTTGACTCGGTGGAATTTTTTCTCGCAATACTGCGAGTTTCAGAGCAAATTTCGGGGCCAAACAGCAATGTAGACAGCGGCTCAATTAGCTTGTAATGAAGCAACTCTCCAGAGACGCAGCAGAGAGCTGTTCATGCAGCGCAGAAGCTGTCTGCCGCATCTTACAACCTTACAATATATTTAGGGAGTATAATAAAATATTGATTACAGCTGCTGTAACGTCATTTAGAAAAATTTAAACAAGGCTAACAGTTCAAGAGTGTATTTGCTTCAATAAAGGGATAAATTTGTCACAAGTTAAATGATGCTTACTGGATTCAACGACCAACGTACGGTTACACGCTGTTGAAAAATTATTGAAATTTTAGATCAAGTATTATTTGCCGTTTTTTTGAACATTTTTGGCAAGTCAGATCATATTTTATTGCACTCCTTTTTAATCCAACAAGCACTGTGGTTTTCACTTTATTTTACTTTCATGAAGGTCAATGTTTTATTTTCAGTTTGCTTCCATTTTAACAAAATGTTATTCTCTAGATTGTATTCATTTTCCTATCGAAGGCATTTCTGAAACATCAATCTATTTACAGATTCCAATTTGAAACTCACTATCTTCCAAGAGAACTTTTCCAAGCCTGCTATCAGCAACTCGGTCCTCAGACGGATCCCCTGCCAGGGTTCCGTCCAAGGCTCCATTTCCGTACTATTTACTTCCATTGAGATTGCATCAGACGGGCCGTTGTGACCACTGTCGTGACGTCTCCGCCGCGCCTCGCTGCGCCGAGCGCGACTGGGCTCTCAGTGCGGACGCACGCAGTGCCGCGCAAAACTTTTATCCCGTTCATGTTTGGTGTCATTCATGAATAGGCATAATGTGTGCCACACAAATGCGGTACTTGATTCTCGAGTCTTGCGAGGCTACGACTGAACTTTATTTCAATAATAAAATGATTTACTTTCTTAATTATTTACTTCACATACATGCTTTTAATCTCTTCAAGAGGCAATTAGAAACTCTGACTTATACCGACGTTTCTCTCTACTATTTGGCACAGAAAATCGTATCCGAACGAGGTAGTATACTTGGAAAGAAACGCTGTCTAGGACAGTCATGTTCCTCAAAATATTATTTTTGTACGTTTTCCCCTGTCAAATTCTCAATTGTGTAGTTTACCCAGTATAAGCTCTGTAAATCGTCTAACATGTCTATAGAATTAGCGTATCTTCACGTACATATGTATGTGACTCCGTACTTCTAATTGTAGTTTTTCATATGAAGTTATTATTATTATTATTATTGTTATTGCCATATTATTCATGTACTAATTGACGGAAGAAATTACACGTTGACTTGAATTTTCCACATGAGCCTATTCTTCACTTTCGTGCTGGGCATTCTGGCCTGTGGAATACGTGTTCACACGAGCAGATTTTCTGTGTTGTGACCCATATACGTTAACGTACGGTGTTCGTAGACGAGAAGTTCAGTTGCACTGTAACTTTTCAAGGAAATAGTAAAATTAAATGTCTGGCACTGGGGAAATAAGTTCTGCATGAAGCCACAGAAAGGGAGTCGTAGAGGTTAAGTAGCAGTTTCACTTACTGATCATGATGTGCTAGATTATGAGTTGTCACTTCCCGAAGTGCATGATTAGGAGAAGTGATTTTAAGATCTGCTTTTGGTTGCAGTTATTTCTCGTGCTTCTGTACTGTAAAATATACAATTTAAGTAGATGCCACCAGCCAAAAATAGCGGACAAATGAGGTTAATTTTTAAGATGTCCTCTAATTTACGGTATAATTACGGTATCATCATGAAATAAGGTTATTTTCAGTATCACTGATACGGACTGAATTATCTAACAGTCTCGCTATGAGTTTAGGAATACGGACAAGGGAATTTTCTTCTATCTAAAGCCCGAAGAGCATGTTACAAGGACGGACAGACGGAC
>VOMN01117485.1:0-10252 GCA_014899125.1 Orchestia grillus
CTCCGTAGCACCCTTCTTATACAAATGTTCGCCCACAAAAAAAACGCCAGTTGGATCCGTCCTGGAAACAAGTAGCTCACACAAGGGCGTGTCCGAAGCAAGTAGGAAGGAAGAAAAACGATACAAGCGCAGTAAATGTGGAACTGTATTCCAAAACGCCAAGGAACGAAATCAGTGCTACACTGAGGAGAGTTTTTACAACCAAGGTCCAATGAGACGCACGCGCTCTTTAGTGGTGGATGCCATAGACAACAGCTTGGCAAGCAATTTGCACCAATGTACACGGGGAAATCTTACATTTCTCCACCGAGCACATTCACCAGAATAAGATGGTTTCATCCAACTTCAAGTCGCAACAATAATGATAAGCGAAAAGCTCTACCTCACAGCGAGACACCGAATGTGTGAACACTTAAAATTAGTACTTAGAATAAGTAATGGCTTCAAAGGCCTCGCGAACAAGTGCTACAACAAATCAACATATAACCAACATCACAGAGAGAGGAGCCAATATCCTCAATCCAACACAAACATAGAACATGTTTTGAAAAATTTTCTGCTCAGAGCAGCCTTCAATGAAAAAGTGAACAAGATCTGTACAGTGAATAACTTATGATAAATATAAAACTGAGCTCTAAATAACCAACGAAAAAATGTATTTACGTAACATTGGACAAATTTTAATACTTGAAATCAAAGCGAGTGCTGGGCGAAAAAGTGGCAAGGCCGCTGCCTTCTGCCAGCAGGCTGCCAAATCGAGACGGTTACCGAAATCATGGTATTCGCCGGTTACTTCATAAGTCCAGCAATCAATGGGAGATTGAAAAAGTTATTACTCAAGTAAGTAAATTAGGTAATTTAAACTGTTTTAACGTATTATTGCTATACAGCTTTTGTAAGTCAAGCTTTGTAACCCACAGTCGATTCATTCTCGATTATCAGCAATTATTTATTATGATCTTATACGTATATAATTCATAAAATCGACGAGACGAGCGAGAAATTTAAGGCACTTGAAGAAGAGAAATCAAGTCCTGGAAGACTTGGTTACACCCGATACGACGCGACGTAAGCTTCACGGATTAGTTTTATTTCCGTCCATTGCAACGGGGAAAGGCTCTGAGATCGAACTTTTGCTGCTCGCGTTTGGGATGCCGACCTCAGTCAAGCGCGCCGGACGAGCCCCTGGCGCTGCTGACAAAAGACACTCGGATGTCCGGATTTCCCCCGACGGCGTTCCAACTTGAGAGACAGGGACGGTTACGAAAGACGTCGATGTCAAAGGGCACGAAGATGTCGAAGAAAAAAACGGAGCTTGTGAAATAGTTGGAGAAATTTCCACTCCCAAATCCGGGTTGAGGAGAGGCGCTATGGAAGCGACGCAAGGAGACGGTGGTGAGCACTGGAAACCCGAGGCGTAGTCGAAGTTCGGCACGGGTCCAGAGCAAAATGGAGTGGGGAACGACACGGAATTGGCAGGAGCGTTGAAGCCGTTGCAAGGGTGCTGCGCTGTAGGGAACGCCACGGATTCTCCGGAACACGGCAGCGAAGTATCAGAAACGTAGTAAGGGTCTGCGTTGATGTTAGTCTCTGGAAAGTTGATGTGGTAGGGCGTGTGCCCGTAAGCAACACTCGCAGGAGGTCCGCCGTTACTTTGTAAGAAGGGATCACCTCCGTCGCCCTGAGCTATTTTATTCGAGATGTCCCTTCCAAAGGAAACTGCATCGAATTGGTTTGTAGCGACGCAAGTGGGAGCTGGAAAAGAAGCATTCACTTCTTCTGACGTCGTTGAAATGACTTGTGTTGAGCTCGCGTCAAAATGCGGAGCCAAGCAGGATGTTGGTGGAGGCATCACGTACTGCGGAGGGGGCACTGAGGTGAAGGAAGGATGAGGTTGGTTCTGGGACAACATCTGTGAGGGGTCGAGGGTGGTGGGAGGACCGGGGCAGAGTGGGAGCGTTGTGTTGTGGTCGGTGGCTGCAAGCCTGTAGCCGCACTGCAAACACACACTCAAAGTTAAGAAACTAGAGAATGTCACGTTGAAAATGAAAGAACAAAAATTAGAACTCATTAAAGGGCGATGGAAATTTTGAGGAACTTCAGCGCAATATTTTACGACGCTATAGAATAGAATAGAATCAAATGCTATTAACTAGGGTACTTTAACGCCCCAAAAAATCACTTGCTCGTGTTCATAGAGATGCTGCTAGGTTTCCGTAGAAGCTAAATAGAGTCCTATTGCGCATACACAGAAGGCTGCCCGTAACTTTTAAACGAAACTAGTTGCATAATCACACCAAAATTATCCGGCCATTGATCCATTGATGTACCGAGTTTAATCCTCAATAAATCTTACCATCTTGATGATTTTTTAAAACACTAGATGTTAAAAGTTCATTTGCGTTTTATACAAAGTTTAATTGAAAAATATTGTTTAGTTGCTGAAGTAAATGCGCTGCCGTAAATGGTGTGCGGGTACAAGTGGTAATGTGAAAAAAAAAACGAAATTAAGAAATTAATTAGTTTTATGTCACTTTAACACTTCAGGTACAAGTTGATTCCGTACAACAATGTAGAGGCCCTTTTTAATCGATAAAATTCCCGCTACCCTCCCTTCCCGACACCCTCACCTTCTGTTGCCAATGTTCAATTATTCGATACATTACCATCAAGTGTGCATAAAAATTTACGCTATGCATTGATGGGTTAAAGGGTCTTAAATAATAACTCAAAATGGAAAACCTTCAATTCAATGAGAAAATAAATATTGCTAAATGAACTAAACTCATGACAAAAGTTTAAAGCTCGAAAGAGAACGGAGTCTCCACCGCGTTACTCATCAGTGAACGATGGTTCAGCCAACGAGCGACTACCTGGCTAGCTTGCTCCAGCGTGTGCAAGGAGATGGTGGCTCCTGCAGAAGGTGGAGGAGGGTGTTGCAGGGGAGGCGGCGGGAGGCCTAGAGTGGGAGGGGATGCGGCGATGCTCCCCCAGCTCACAGACAGTCCTGATGGAATCTGGGAAAACAAATATCAAATATTTCATACGTATTCAAGCAACATTATTTTTCATATGGCATTGCTGAGTACCCTGATAGCTTCTGGAGCAGCGACGTGAATTTTTGACGGTAGTAAAGTGAACAGGATGTGGCATGATGAGCTTCGAATTGGAGTTGCGGATCACTTTTGTGTTTGGAAGTTTGAAGGCAAGCTTTCCATCCAATTTCCTACGTTCATTAAGTCTAATGAGCGTTTTCTCATATCTTAAGAATACTCGTGCATGGTGCGCCATAGTCCAGTTCACAACTGAAAGACGCGTTCTCCATTATAAAGATAATTTACTCAAATTGGGGGCGCTTTGCAAAAAAACATTTAAGCTCTGAGCGGGCTGGGAGGGTGCTTTGGATGCGTGCGACCGTAGCGCAACAGCAACTCGCCAATAGGGCAACTACAGCGTAGAAGCAGATCGGTAATAGAGCAGTCATAGGGCCAACACAGCGCCATCACAGCTCTCGCCAACAGAGTGACAACAGCCCCAGCGACCGGCAGCACTCACCCCAGCCCGCCAACACCCCCAGCCACCGGTACTCACCACATACTGAGCAGGGGACATGGGTGAGGTGAGGACAGCGGGGAACTGCGCCGTGGGGGCCCAGATCTGACCCCACATTAAGGAAGTGCTGCTGCCGCCCCCCGGAGAACCAATCATCTGCACACCCAAAAACAACACAAGTTTATCGAGCACCCGACGTCAGTACCGGCCGGAGGAACGATGACCGCTCGTACGGAAGGACGTAAATACATTTGGCCCATGACTTGCATTTTGGTGTGTGAATTGCATACTTTTCGTACTTCCGTCTAATTGTTTCTGAATCTTGTTATTGACCGGTGCTCCTCACAGACCGGCAAACATTTTATATTCATTAGGGTAAATTTTTCCGTGAGTGACTTATAACGAGCACTGAACACATAAAAACGAACTTTTTACAAACTCTGTACGACAAATGACCAGAAATGCAATTTTTACAAGGATCATGTGATTAAAGAACCTATACACTCCCATTACAACACCTCGTAGAGTAATGATAAATGGCCAATCTGCGCAGGTCGCTCTCGCGAATGAATGCTGGAGGGGCAGGGNCTGTGGGAACACACGCCCCTGTGGGAACACACGCCCCTGTGGGAACATACACCCATGTGGGATGAAGTATTCCAATTGGACTACATCTTCACACATGAGAAAATTCTCACATTTATGTTGCGATTTATCTAGCAGCAAACGTCCTCTGCCAGGCGCGCCCTACTCATGGGAACGGAGTCTGCCCTCCATAAGGGCAGGGTGCTCAAGAAATTCACTAGCTCTTCGACTGCCCATTTTGTTCTATTTAGTTGTTTTCTGACCGAGACACAAGTCAAAGGGATTGACAGAAAAACAATAGAACGACAGCGAAGACAACGCGAGCGGGTTCCACTTGAGAGCAAAACAAAATTACACAGACAAAGAACAGATTTTAGGGCCACCCTTTCGGGCGAGTGTTCATGTGTACGGAGATGGCAGCCCTCACACACGACCCAGAGCATCTCATGAGGCCTACACGTCCATGGCCAGCATGATACACGGCCGGTACACGTACCATGGCCATGGATGTCGGAAACATAAGACCAGCGTAAAGTGCCTCACTAGACCGTACACCTACCAGGGACGATTGGTACGGCTGAGGAGGAGGCACCGTCACGTACACGCTGCTGCCATCTGTAAAAACGTCAAGTAACTCATGAGATCGAATAAAAAAACAAAGGCTCCACCGAATGTTTGTAAAAAACTATGCTTCCAAATAAAAATTTCCCTCGTGCATCAATCGCACATCGTTTTTAAGTTATTGTGTGAGGATGCTCCTCTGAATTGAGCTGAAGATCAGACATGTAATTGAAAAAGAACGAATTCAGGCTACTTATCAATTGGAAACAGATTCAACCTAGTCCTTAAAATCCAGATTTTTTTGTGAAGATTTGCATTCACTTTCGTTCTGATTTTACCAAAATATATTTAGTACCCAGTAGTTTATTTCAGTTTAATTTGATATTTTATGAAACTTTATTTAGTAGAGTCTATCTTTGTATGAGCAGACTACTACTAAGTCAGTCCGCAGTAAACAAAGGTCTGACAGAGATCCAGCAAAGCATTCAAATTATAGGTCCAAGGAATCACTAGATTCTCGCTTCCTTGCTTAGAGGAGCTTTGTATTTTCCAACCAAATCTCTTCAAGTCTTCTTGGCTGCATTAACGGGGATGGTCACGACAGCCATCGGTCGTATTAAGTGGAACCCCCTATACTTCCATAAGGAAATTATCGAGTTAAGACTCGTCCTAATATTAGACTACTGCTGACAGACCCGCGCCACGGGTTCAGTTCAACTAACATATCTTCATCCCATCTTGGAATACCGCTCACGCCCGTGCTACTCCATTCATCTTGGCAACACGACGCAGCGTTCACTCTACGGTTATGCCACGCGGTCAAAGGGTCCGAAGATTATTAGGATTAGATTATTTGTCAGTTTAAAAATCCTTATCCACAAGAAACGTGATCCAAAGAGAGGGGAAGAAAGTGACCATGCCTGTATGAACTTAAGAAAACGTAAAATTTATGCTCTGGTGTATTCTCACACAGGATTCCCTTCGCATTAAAAGAGAAAACTAGAGAGTAAGAGGAAAAAACTCAGCGAAGAAGGCAAGAAAATAGAAAGAAGTTAAGTAAGGAAGATAAATGTCCCGATGGCCTATCTGTGGTTGAGATAACCTAACAGGGCCCAAGAAGTACAAATATAACGCAAGAAGTAAATTTTTACGTTGCTGGAGTCGTTACAGGAAATGTTAGCGTGGGAGCTCACGGTTTAGCAACAATCTACAGTGACATCTGAATGGAGTGTTCGAGTTTGGAAGTTAAAAAATTGTTCACTTTAAAACAAATGGATGAATTATTTTGAGAGAGGCGAACAAATATAATACCAGGTAGGCAGGCCTGGAAGTCATAAGCTGGAGGTGAGAAGGCAGCGGCGTGGTCCCCCGAGAGTGGGATGGGCACAGGCCCAGACGACTGTGGGCCAACAGTCCCGCTGCCGGGAGTCCTGGCCCCCTCCGCCGCCACAGGTGCGGTCTCGCTGTACGCTCTGGCCATCAGAAGACAAGATGCTTCACGTAATAATGTCACTGCTTCACAAGGAGGCTGTCGAGCGGAAAAACTCGTACTGGCCAAATCTGAATTTTTATTTCTAGAAACGCTGCAGGGACGCGTTTAGCAGAATGGCAGTTATCACGTGGAACACTTCGTTTAGTGACTCAAAAGTCAAATTGAAAAATTACACATACTATCACCCATGTGAGGGGATATGAAATTATATCAAACCCGTGACCCAGCTTTTTTTAAGTCATGACGATGAACAAAATACATCCGTGGGGAAGACTACAGTTCAAAATTTCAATGCAAACTACTTTGGTCGAAACCAATCCGGTCATACACCGTTAATACAAGCCAAATTTCTTCACTTTGACTCGACAGATGTCTTCATCAACATTGAGAATATTTCACCCTCGCGGTACACCAAACCACCAATACACGTTCATCGTTATCGAAAATAGGTAATTGGGGAAGAGGATGGAAGAAAAGGAACAATTTAGCCACCACGAAAGCCTCTAGGACTCCTGTAGTTTACCCGCTCTTCCACACAAATCGAAGCCATGAACTATCCCTAGTCCACAGCAAATGGCCTGGCTACTACGGTCCTCAATGGAGTAGCTCGACTTGCGGACCAGGCACGACACAGTCACGTTAAGGTTGAATGCTACCTGCCATTTTTTTAGACTTTTAGAGCTGTTTCAACCTTTCCTGAGTGTAATAATTAATGGATGTTCTAAGGAATGTTGTGAACGAGTAATAAGCACGATCGGCGCCTTACCTGCGCCTTGGGTTGTATTCAATGTTAGTGCAAGCTGATCTTCCCCCAATCTTCTCCCTTCAGCCTTTCGTTAAATGACTAAAAAAGCTCCAAACGTGAATTCTCATTAAACTACTAGAAACAAATCTACACACGTGATGCACCCAATAATCACTAATTAATCATGCCAATTTAATTTTTCGCACAGAGTAAAACTTGCATACTAACAGGGCTTCAACTGGCAGCCAAAAACGTAACATGGAATGCGAGAGTAAAATGAACCTCGAGTTCGAAATTGCCCGTTCCAGCCTGTCCCTCAATACGATAACCACCTGTTGTGGGACACAGGTTGGAAGTTGCTGTAGTTGGGTTGAGGCCGCAAATGCTTGGAGAAAGAGGAGCGGTAGGGGTTGTAGGAGGACCCACCGAGTCCCCCGTCTCCCTTGCCTCCCCCAATTCCTCCCCCACGACTGGTAGGGATCCGCCCTGGGTGCTCTTTCACCCGACTCTCAGTTTTACTATTCCTCTGGCAGTCTCTGCCGTAGAGAGGATTTTTGGAAAAGCTAGAATTTTGCTGACTGGCAGCAGTAGAACCTCCGGTGCTGCCGTCGCCCAAGCCGCTCGAAGTCGAAATCTGTCGGTGCCTGTAGTTCCGTGAGCTATGAGCAGATGAGAACGGGCGATCGCCTCGGGTTGATGTCATTTCGGCAGTGCTATTGGAGCCAAAAACGGGAGGTGAAAAGGGTCGTTTATCCTTGCGATGATTTGTAGGAGCAGTTTTGGAATTGGAAGATGATCTAAAATTCCCTGTTAATTTGGAGTTGTGAGATAAATCCTCTTGCCGTGTGTGACTTGTGAATGTAGAAACATTATTTACAGCTCTCAGATTCTGGCTAAGATGACTTGGTGCCGTACCATTGCAGTCTACTATCACACGGGATGGATCATCAGCATTTGATTGGGATTTCATGAAATTAGTGAATGAGGTCTGAGAATTTTTTCTGCTGAAAGTACCATTAATAGGTGGACATTCAATAGTAGAATAAGTCACACTCTGAGATGGGAGTCCAGGAAGAGCAAGCATTTTACAATCAGAGGTGATCGTAGAGTTCACACCATTAGTTTCCGACTGCAAGACTTTTACAGCGGTGTTGATCGAGTGGTCGGTCGCAGTCACTGTGACTTCAGCTGCCATATATCCGTTATCTTTAGATCTAGTTCCGACGGTCAGAGAGCCGATAGTAACGGTCGTGGACGGAGTTAGAGTTGCGACCCTAATCGTCCGAGATGGAGAGACGGAAGTCTTCTCTAAGCTCTCTCGTTTGAAGCTCCTTCTCAGAGGAGGTACGTCGTGCTCGAAGGATGACTGACGCAGAGCGTCATGTACACGTTCGTAATCCGTAAAAGGATGGTCGAAGCAAGAGGCAGCAACTGAAGGCTGCAAAGTAGAGTCCACCACAGAAGCACGAGGCACAGACCTAGAACGTCTTGCTACCAACACTCCTTTAGGACTGGTGAAAGGCGCGTCTTCTCCATCAGGCGCCGCGAATGGTACATCGTAACCGTTTGAATTCAAGAATTCCTTCCCTTTGTATTTTCTGACGACAGACTGCGTCGCAGTGTTTCTTGAATGAAAGTTTGAATCAGAGTTAGCACCCACAGGAAGACGGTGTCTATCCTTTGTTTCGTCGCAGCGCCTGTCCATGATGCCGGCTGGGTGGCTGATGTCACATGAACTACCAATCGCAAAGGTTTCTTTTTCGATATCATTATTGTTCCCGTCCCTTGGCATGGAATCTGCTTCTGATTTCACTATGCTGCTCAAATTAATGGCCGGATCTGTCTTACTGGCTACCAAAGCCATTGCAACGAAGCTTCGTTGGTTAGAACGCCCGCATTCGGCAGAACAAATTGGTATACATGGAGACGGCGGGCAGTCGGCAGTTGTGTTGAAAGTGCAGTTGGTGCCTTGACTAGCACAGAAGCTGGTGTCGCTCGCAGAGGGGTTGTCGTAAGGCTCTTTGGGAGGCAGGAGCAGGACTTTTTTGGAGCCACGCCCTCTGACAACCACGATATCAGGCAGCGACTGCAACAACGCCACCACGCTGGCGAACCCTAGTCGAGCTGGCCGGCATGGACCTCCTGAAGTGCATCATTAATGATTGAGTTGTGTCATCCATTATTATGCTACGAAGTCATTATATTAGCTTCCCATTATGCAACAATTGTAACAATAGTTCAACATTACACACCAATTATTACGTTAGCTTAATACTAATATAATTTTACCGGAAAAATACATATATATAATGTTTCACTCCAGTAAAAACTCTGATTCGAACAGACACAATGGTATAGTAATTTTTACAAATCTAACGCAAGGTATTTCGTGTATAAATTTTATCGAAAATAACTAGTTTTTATCGTATTTTCATGCAACGTATTTGTTGAGTAGAACGAACATCGACGAGTCATAACACGAGCAAAAAATGTAAAAATTGTCGCAAGCGACAGTTCAGCACCATGTAATTAGTCAAAATGTAATGAAAAGCTTCAACGCTAAAAATGAGGGAAATATTGGCCGTTGAAATACAACATTGACATGCAAGGCCTCGATAACAAATATTCTTATCCAAAAGACGGATTCTTTTACACGTTCTCCTATAACATTGGTCTTCAACACGCCATGACGTTTGGAACGCACTGAGGTTTCCGCTGAGATTAGCGCTTCCACAGCACGTATACTGCCACGCAGCCCCTTCAGATGAAACGGTTTACGTTCTTCTTCTATAGAAGTTCATATTCGTTCGAGTGTGATGCAGTCCCCTGCATTAAGCGCGCTTGTGTACATGGAATACAAATCTCCTTTTCAGGCTAAGAACTTGATTTTATTGAATTCGCCCGCATGCGACAATAGTTAAGGGGTGAAAGTCACGAACGGACTCCTGGTCGGCGATGCTCAACAGGAAAAATATTACCGTCGTATAGAAAACACAAAAAACAAGAATTCTTCGCTGCATAGCGTTGTACAACTAAAAAACTTTGAAGAAGTTTATGTTGCTTCACTGAAGTCCAACGTTAGAAGACACCATCACAATGGTGAGTAGCAGCCTAACTTTTATTCGAATAACTGCATATTTAGTCAATTGCGCCAAATTTCTCTGGTGTTTTCCAAGCACTCTCCGATATTTTCTCGTTTTCCCCTCGTACTACCCAATGCATGCTGGATTTTATGGAGATTCTGAAACCTATGTTGATTTTCAGTATGAATCCTAGAGGGTTTCTCGAGTTATTAGCCACCCCAGACACACACCATG
>VOMN01117489.1:0-11832 GCA_014899125.1 Orchestia grillus
CTCTTGTACGAATTCACCATTCGAGCGACAGAACCTGTTTGGTGTCCCAATATTGATCGAATTTTACACATCAAATATTTCATTCAAAGTTCATGAGTTATAATATAGCTTCTCGATATTTTGATCAATAATATAGGTTCATAGTGTTTGTCGGATGTCATATTTCCCAATTGTGAAATATGGCATCCAAATACCATATTCAATAGGATACCATATAACTTGGTATCCTATTTCTCATCAACACAAAGGTCAGTTACTTCTGGGCGACCCTGTACTATATTATTCCTGTAATAATACATAGTTTTTGGATTACTTGGTGGGTCTCTCCTTTGAGCTAGGGAGCAAGGAGAATATTACTGGAAGCGGCGCTGTTATGAGGTATTGTCGTACATAGATAGGATACTGAATATCGTATCGTAAATGAATGTAAATTAAAAGGTATTAAATATTTTATTTGCAAGAATAGGGTACGAGAGCGCTGGAGATAACAGAGTTTGCTTGTGAATAGTGCATTTCAAAGGAAAAGATGAGGAAAGTCTATTGCCCATTGCGTGCTGTACTCTTAAAAATAGCATTCATTTTAAGGATGAACTATGGTAAGTCCCGTCATTTTAACGGAGTGCGTGTACAAGGAAAATGAAAATAAGCCTCTCGAATTATTTATAAACTTCATAAAAGAAGGCCAGTTATTTCTCTCATGAATGCATGCTATTCTTTCAAGACTTTCATTGCTCTTCAATAGTCATTTTACTCTAGCGTACGTGTGTATGTGTGTATCACTTCTATCACATCGAATATTCTTCATTTGCTTCTATGTATAATATCTTCTATAAGTTTCCATGTACTTTTGTTAACATCCTATTGAAGGGCTTGCTCACATTCTCATGAAATTCTATTTAATGTTGTACTTCACGTCTATTACTGAAACAGTTTTTTATTCGACTCCAGCGTCCTCGTGATTTCAGAAATGACGACAACTCTCACGTGAAGTGATACTATTTTCCGTATCCCTGATACGGACTGCCTTATCTGACGCAGCTTCGCTGGTTAAGAACGCGGGTCCGAGAATCTGTAACCGTGAATTTTCTACTATCGAACTCCTTCTGTACGTAAATTAATATAAGCTTGGTCTATTATTTTACGGTGTACATTGGAACTGATTGCATTGTTCTTGCAGCCAGCGTTCGCTCCACCCGCTGCAACACGGACCCCAACAAGGGGCAGGTCAACAATCCATGTGGGAGCCTCTACGACGCCGAGTGTAGCGGCGAGTACTGCAGGTCAGGATTCAAAAGCAACAGCTTTTGAGAAATATTGTTCTCTAAATTTTCGTAAAATTTTAGGATAAATTTCCATAGAGGTTTGCGTGTAGTGATGTCGATTGATTGCAGATGGTTTGCGTACTACAGTAACGTAGAGTTAAATAATCGTTTTGGTTCACGCTGATTCTTCAGCTATAAGAATTCAAATGTGTCTAAATTAAAAGCAGTTTTTGGCGAGGAAAAATATCCATCATCGTATTTTTACCCCTTTTTAACTTGTACAACTCACAATGTATCTACGAGTATTCGTATCGTAGGAAAAAAGAAAATTCGTGAAAGTTTCTTCCATTTGACTTATTACGGGGGAATTTTATTCTGATAAGAAAATACAGGACTGTAGCCGTTACAAACATAATATTTCTGGTATAAAATTTTCATTCTACATCTAGAGCTTTCGAGCAAAACTTAGCTCAACATCAGTAAAGACTGTAAATAAGCTAGACGTATTGTACTTTCTCTACAAGGATCAATACAGGTGCTTCAAATCCTCCTTGTAACTACAGTACAATAATTCAGTGACATACTACTACAGTACAATAATTCCGTGACACATTTTGGACTGTTGATAAGAACCATTTGTTGATCAGGATCAAAAAGTTAATCCTTAATTAAGTTCACCACGGAGCGCCTTTAGAGGCTTGTCAGTAGGCAGCTCAACGACCAAATGGCAATAACTTGCAAACGAGATTTGATTTCTTTAGTAACTAGTTTTTTAATCGACGAAAAAGCACCACTACCTTTGATCAAATACACGCACGAAGAATTCACTATTCGTTGAGCACCAAAAAGACGTTCGAAATATGAGATATTCTCTTCACATCCTTGTAATTCATTCAGGTACCACATCCTGGGCCACACTGATGTGCTGTTTCTCTTAGGCATGCCGTGTTTAATCTCACTTTCCAGGGGAAGCACTCCGCCTAGGGGTATCGAACTCCGAACCCATTGACTAAGAAGCCAGCACATTATCACGGAGCCGTGACACTTCATGAAGGGTCTTCCTTTCGCAGGTGCCCTCCTGGAACTGGCATTCACCCGAACCTACGTCGCTGTGCGAGAGGATACGATGACGATGACGACGACGATGACAATGGTAACAACAACCAGGGATCGCAGAGCGACCTGTTCGACGACCTGCCCTTCGACTACGTGCCTCCGGGTTCCAAACCTGCCGACACGCCTCGCCGACCCGACGATGTTGATACTGGTACGCACCTTTGATAGGTCATCCATCATCTATGTACAGAGGAGTTAAAAAAATGTACTCACTGTTTGTAATTCAACAACTTTGACGACCACAGCTTAGGTGCAAACCTCCGGCGAATGCTACCTGCTCACGGCTGATTTAGTTGTACTTCACTTCCGTGTGTGATTAGTATGTGTATGTTTTTTTGCTTCGAAATAATTAAATTACAACAGCGAACATATTTTTTTGGACCATATTATATTAGACCATTCTCATCCAAGTGCACTGCGAATTAACCCATTCCAAGCGGCAGTATACGCAACCAATTTTGAAGATTTTGAGACCGCTTTCACACAGTCTCCACCAATGTTCGCAACGTGCACGGGGCTTACAAATCATTGCTGCCGCTCAAACGCAGCAGGAAATACAACATAGCGACTGTAAATACAGACGCACAGCCTAATCGACTTAATTTCTGAAGGATTCGTGTGTGTGCGCTGCATAATTAGGCCGCCTCGAGTCGCTTGAAGCGCGTCATGATATCGCGAGTGATTAGACTGACCGACTCCAGGATACTGACTTCACAGAATTCTACAGCTTGAGTCTCCTGTGCTGCTCGTGGAAGTCATAGAGAGTTTATAGGTTTCGTGTAACTCATCATTCAGGTGTGGTCATATACGAAAATTTCTTATGTGGTGTTACGCATAAAAGTGCTTCGGACAAATTTGTTTGAATGTAATCGTTTTCCTTTACGTGGTATGTCTGACGTGAATCCTGGCTAGGATGCACGTCAGAGCACTGAAACAAGTATGAAACGTCATTACCATTGAAATGATGAAATGGGATGAGAAACAAGTAAGAAACAAATACGAGCTTAGAATATATCTGAAATTCGCGCTTGTTTCATACTTATATTCCACCCCTTTACATCACTTCAGTGGTAATATATGACGCACATTTATGTATCTACAGTATATCACCATGTTGTTCATTTCAATTTGCAAATAGGTTCGTCCTATAGCTCCATCCAAACAGAAGCGTACCCTGACTTTAGCCTCACCAAATGGTGCTTTGCAGACGTGTCCTACAGCGTACTCTGACTTTAGCCTCACCAAGTGGTGCTTTCCAGACGTGTCCGACACTCGGTGCGGTGGGTCCTACGACCCCTGTCCGGCCCGATTCGGGGCCGTGTGTTCCAGCGGTCGCTGCAGATGCCCGCCTGGAACGAAGGAAAGCTCGACCGTCGCTCGGTGTGACCCGGACGAATCTTACCACGGTAACCGGAACCAAGACCACGATAACGGCAACCACGATGATGATGATGACGGCGACAGCGATAATTGGTTCGGGGGAAATACAGGTTCCAGAGATAGGAATGACTGCAGCGTTGTAATCCTCACCGCCCTAGGGTTGTTGACTGGCATGATGCTTGCACCAAACTAGCGAGTAAACTCGCATTCGTGATAGAAACGCTCACCTTCTGTATGGTGAGACGTAAGTCACTGCATTTCAAAAAAGAGTGAGCAGTGAAAAACGGACTAACGTAAGCGTTTTTAAAAATGGCTTCTCTGATGTGGCATTCAATAATTTTCAGTAGCCGTACTCGAAAGTATCCAAAAAGCGCTTGTTTTCCGTGTTTGTAGTTCCTCTTCAAATAAATCGCCTGCAGTTCATGGAAAATCCTTTGAGCCTTCATGTATTGTCAGTGTTTACAAAGTGCTTATTCTTTATTTTTCATTCGGTTTGTTATTGGTTGGTAGACAATGTATGTTTCCTTTTCCATCAAATTTGAATAAAAGAACTATTCCTTTCGCACTGTCTCCCCTTGTTGTCTTGACAATTACTTTACATCAGTGAGCGATCGCTGTTCTACTTCTTTAACAAAATTTGAATTTAAGAATATTTACAAAAATGCCGGCAGGGGTTAACACTCTATTGAACTTTAAGATATAGTAATGAATATTTGATGAAAAGTATTTGGTAAATACCGCATTTTTTTCCTTAAACCTTTGAATGTTTTGAATGTTTGTTTTCATTGAGATCGTACGTTTTAACCTGCCAGAATGTCATTAGCAAGCAGTACAACGGAATAATGTTTTTTTTACGTAATTTATTGAACCTGTCAAACAATCATTCAATTCTGTCATAGTTCCATCGTACATTTGCTACGGGGGTAGAGTGGATAGTAGTTCATTATTACGAAACGTGTTGGAAATAGAGATTTTTCTCTGAACGCTTCACTTTTTGAATGAGACCTACAATGTCACAGAGAGGCTGGTGTCATAAACGGTGTCTGTGTTGGAGGATTTCTCGTATGGATTTGAATTGCTCTTGTATAAGAGGGTTTATGGAATCGAAAGAATTTGTAGAATCTCCAGTGGAAATAACGCATGCAGGATTTCCTAATTGGGGGAGTTTTTATGCATAAATACCCACTGCATTCTCTTTCCAGTCATCTCATATTCGCAAAGTTATTTTGTTTTCATAGAATGAGAGATAAGAGTAGTCATCTGCTTAAAATTTGAGATAAATTAATTAAACTTACAAAATTCGAGACTAGGCTCGTTTCCTGATTAACAGCTCATGTTTTGATGAATTCATTAATTGAAATATGTCATCAGCGATGTGATTGCTTAGGCCTATCTTTAAAACTGCCCTGAATTTCTCATTACTACACTGATTTCATCTCGTGTTCCCAGTTACTCCTTCGCTCTACATATATCATAATTCAGAATGTAAAATTATTCTCATATATCACAAAAATAGTGTATAAATATCAAGATGAGCCTCTGTTAAAATTAAGAATGTGTATTTAAATAGAAAAATAGAAATGGGTGGAAATTTCGTCTTTGGGAGGGGGATATTGTTTGAGTTTGCTGTAGAGTATCTACAGGGTTCTTCACACGAACAGTCAATGTCTGAAAACAGTGTCGGAAATATGAGCATCAAAGTCTCCAGAATAGAGAGCAAAGTTAGCATTCGATGTCCATTTTTAGATGTGTTCTGGCACGGCTTCAGACATTAACTGATCGTGTGAAGGCCCCCTAATGTCAGACAGGATGTGGCGAATGAAGCCTCGTTTGAAGCTCTCGTTCTGTTATATTACGGGCTCCAAAATGCATCGATTGTGTCCGTAAATAAGTTGATAATTCTAACTCTGTTTATTCTACGTCTCTCTAGACGCGTTGCGTGAATGAGAGCGACGTGAATGAGACTGTGAATGAGAGAGAAAGAAAACGGCTCCGTTGAAAAGAAAATTCCCTGATAGTGTAAAGGTATTCAACGTGCCCAACACGGGTATTCGTTCGTCTGCCGAGGCAGAATACCAGTTAATGAACATTATAAGTTAGCATGTTTCAAAATAATTTACTCTTAGTTATCAGTGCATAAAAAGTTAGTACGGATTTTTTATCTTTAAATGTAACGCCATTAAATTTTAACGTGCTTTTGGGAACAGCGTTGGGCGAGGTCCTCAGGTTCACGATCAATGAATAATAATAATCATCGAATTAGCTCGGCATACGATGAATAAAGTTGGTACGACCTTGGATAAGCATTAGTTTCGAATTCATATGGTCAGGTACCTCGTACTGGTTAAATCCTTGTTGTTTTTCTTGATCCTATACTTAGAGCTGAAATTTGAATGGAGAGTAATTTTTTAGACTAATTTTTCGAAAATTGAATGGAGACTAATTTTCGAAATCCGTGCTGCTGAGAAATGCTGGTATTAAACCTTCTGTTGTTTTGTGTCGTGAATTCATTTTGTTTTGCGTAGTTTAAGAGTAGACTGCATTTACGAAGCAGTGAATGAAATGTAGAAAGCCATTTGACTCGTTTTGACCACCCCAAATCGTCGAGATGTTGTCGGACTTACCAGGATTCAAAGGTAAACAATTGAAGCAGAAAATATTCAAGAGACAAACAATCTTTGAAATAACTCAAGTTTATTGTTCTTTACGGTGTCCTTCATGAAGATATGAAGAGAATCAACTGATAACGTATAGTTTGTTGACCCTTATGACGGTGTAGGAGTCTGAGAAAAGCCTCTTACAAATTAGAAATTAATGAAGGAACCAGGAACACATTTGACCGGAGTTGTTGGAGTAAAGTGGAGTAGCTCCACAATACGTCAGGGAAATTAGATGCTTAATTGCTGAGTAGAAGGAACGAATAATATACAGTATAAGATTTAAAAAAAATACCACATAAGATTTTGTCACATTACGTAGAACTTCCATAATCATAGTCGAATTACTTTTATGAACACTTTAATCGTTATGTGTATAGTAAGTACAAATATATACATTACCATTCCACTAAGACAGTATTGAGAGTTCCATGTTACCTACGAGTTCAAACTTGCTTCGTTCTATACAATATTGTATTTATTTTTCTTGCACTTGTATTTACATATATGTACCCGTCGATTTAAGCTGCAGCAGTACTCAGAGCAGCATTGGGCACAGCGTGCACAAATACCTTATCCGATAAGGACAATGTACAAGGCACATTGATTTCATGATGGAGTGCAATTTTCAATTTTGTCATGATGACAATTTAACTGTTCAGAAGGCATTGCGAAACCCCACATCCTTCATGAAATGTAACACGCCGGTACCTGTCTTGTTCTCATACGCAACGAAGACAGTCTCTAGTATCACAAGACTGGAACGCTACGATTTATTCTGGGCAGTCAAAGTAACAGGGTTTTATCATGGTTATTAAGTCAAACATAAGATGAACTCAGTGTAAACAAAACATTGTGGCTCTATGCACAAATTGGACAAACTATCTCATCGAAATTCTACCAGCTGGCAGGTAAGATTCGTACACAAAACTTGACAGAGTAGAAAAAGCTTCAAAGGAGAATGAAAAACAAAGTCATGACTTATTCTGAAATTGTGATCGGAAACATTGATAAAGTCAGTGCGGTCATTGAAGACAAATAGGTTTTTTCGATTACATGGAGCGTTTATATATTTTTAAAGCATTATTCACGACTCAGTATCCGCAGCTGAATTTGAATTTCGAGTTTGTTCCGTTGACGACGAGCAGCTTTTACATTAATGAGGAGTCGTCGCGAAACTATACGCATATTATGAAAAGAATGTGTGTATTTCTATATGCATGCATATAAATAAGTAATACATTCAATAATTTATGTATAGAAATATATAAATAAATAAATATATTTGTGTATATATATAGGTGTGCGAGTAATCTGAGTTATGGTAGGGAAACAAAGTATTCCTATCAATTTAATTTTTTTGTTCTAGGTGCTGACTTTCGGGAAATGTTCAACTGGTGTCATGATTGCAAATCATGATTATGACTCATTGGGTAGCAAATTAATCTTCACTTGTGAAGCATGAAAGTTTTCTAAGAAATGATCGTGTACTGTTACTTATATCCATGTCACGAGTACTTCTCTCGCCCTTTCTTTTCGTTGAACAATTTTTGCACACATCATAATAATGATGAGTGTCTTATTTTGGGACATCAAATTTGCAAAATTCATGTGCAACGTACATCGATGACTTCTTAGTTGTGTTCACTCACAAACTTACCGGCACAAATTTCGATCTTGCATCTACTGCGCTGTTCACTCGTTTCCTCTAAAAAAGAAAAGAGTTTCCTCTAAAAGAAAAGAGAAAGCATGCCGTAAAACTGACGGTTTTCTAAATCAAACTCAATAACCTCAATACAAATCATTCATTTTAATGGAGTTGACGTGACCCAATCTAACTTTTTATTGCCCAGTCGATAATTACAATTTGCTCCCCGACGGCTGTGTCTGCTCCTGGGAGGCCAAAATTATAGAAAATTATAAAAAATTATAGATAGTGATAGATGCCTCGGCAAGATAGTTATGCAGGGGATCAAGTGAGCGTGATGAGAGACGAGTTTTTATTGACGGTAGTAAACTGATGATGAGTCGAAGGTATGAATAAATAAATTGATTCATATGATTTAGGTATGAATATATATGATTTAAAAATTTCGCATACGTAAAACGTTATAAATCACAAAACAATTACATGATTTTGGTCCGTACCGCAGGGCTTCCTTTGGCCAATGCCTTAATGTCATTTTTCTTGTTTGTAACTCAAAATTTAATTCGAGGTATATAAAATAGAACCGTAAATAGTTTTCGATCATTGTAGGCAAAAAATGGTATTAAAATTATGAACTTCTAGTGTTTTAATCTTAAAGAGAACAAGTTCATAAGACTCATAAATGCATAAGTATGCAGGGCTAGCGCATCTATCTTTATGATAAAATTTCAGTGGACTTTGAGAGCAAGATGTCTGGAGTTGTCACACCTGCAGACAGTGGCAGCCTACATTTATGTTTGAAATTCTGTTTAAGCATTTGAGAATAATAATATCGTGGCTAAAGCACCCACATGGTCTGGAAGACTACCTCTTACTTGGAGGCCAACAATATTGAGGAATCTCAGAAACATCGCGGCTGATGCAAACCTCTCAAAAAAAGACCGGATAGCAACTATCAATAAGTCTCTCATTGAAAAAAATAATTGAAATGACATCACAAAGATTGGGAGAACTTCATGTAACTTCATATTGACTATGAGGAAGAGGACGTGGTCAAGAACAGTTGGACTGATCAGTGATGATCATAGAGCTGTAGTCGAGGCCTCTGGTCTCGATGGCTGCTGCTGCCTTGGCCAGGGTCCTGACGGTGGGCACACGGTCGCGCGTCAGAATCCAAAGAATTTCTGCAACAGAAACATTATTGCGGTAAACCTAAGAAAATTATACCACGGTATCATAATACGTAGTTTGTGGGTTGCTTGGTTGGTCTCTCCGTCCCCTCTCCCCCATCTCTCCCCTTTCATTTTACTGAAATACGGCAGTATCGTAGACAGGATATTGAATATCTTACCGTAAATTGTAAACTAAAGAAAAATAATTCTTATTTGATGGAATATGGCATGACTGTATGCTGGGTAACATAGTTTGGTTATGAACAGTTGATTTAAAAAAACGATGAGGAACATCAGCGACCCATTGTATGCTTCACTGGGAAAATACCATAATTTTTTCAAGAATTAGTCGCGCAACCCGTGAAAAATGACAGGACTTTCTTCATACAGTCTTAAAATGATTTGCATTTCCCAGGAAATGTGGAGATAGATCTAACCTCTGTCCCAGGTAGTCTGACGGGCACTGAGCGTGACACCAAACCCGTAACTTTCTGTATCACTGATACGGATTGCCTTCTCTGACGTAGGCTAATTACGAATACGTACTCACACCCGAAAATTTGGACTCTTGAATTTTCTCCTATCTGATTCCTTCAGTGCGCAAGTAAATGGCTGCACACAAAAAATAATCACATACAACGTGACCCAGAAGTAACTGGTCCGTGCATTGATGAGTAAATTGGATACTAAGTTAAATGGTATATTAAGCTTCCCGGACAAAAAATTAGACATCTACTGTTTTTCGAGAGCCGGGCATGGAGGAAGAAGATGGTTTGTCCAGTTCTGGAGCTGTTTCCCCTACTCAGAAGTTTGTCCTTCAGTTGAGGTATTATTCAAACGGAACCAGCATGGCTACATAGAGCTGCTAGATCGCTAGCGAAATTTTACCCTTTGCACAATATCTGAATGAAGAAAGGCAAGTTGCAGCATATTTCAGGATGACAACAGACGGGTCCATCGGGCTAGAACTGTCATTAATTGGCATGGCAGTCATTCAGGCACTTATNCGCACTACGAGATCGGTTGATGCGAGAGTAGTTTAAAATTGACCAGGTGTACGTTAGGAGATTTGTAGACTCAATGTCGGACAGATTTGCCGATATTATTCGTGCTCGTGGAAGCCCTACACCATATTAATAGCATGTGACCAATATTTTTGTGTAGGGAGCTTATTAAAATATGACATCCTAATTGATAGGATCATTTACTTTCAGGCCACCCCATACATGAACTTGGAATATCATTCTATACTGAGAATAATTTCGCCAGAATTTGTGATCTTAGCCACAAAACCTTTCACTTTGCCTGCGTTTCTAAAGGCTAATTAAATTCTCGCCTGATGCCCTAGCCCTGAAGGCCTCACGTCTGTTGTACGTGTCGCTCTCCGGCGTGCAGCTCCAGACGACGGAGTAGGAGGTGTAGTCCGTCTCCAGTACCCAGTAGTTGCCGTCTTCACGAGGCTCTGACGCGACTGAAAAACCGATTATAAAATGTGGTTGTTCATGTTCTCTTGGTAATTTTTTAGGGCACCGGGCACACGGGATCCATCTCGTCAAGTTTTTTTTAGGACACTTGGACATTTTTTTAGGGCATTTTTGGACATTTTCTAAGGACATTTTCTTAGGACACTTTGACATTTTTTTAGGACATTTGTTAGGAAACTGGGCACCAGGTATCCATCTCGTCTGTTGTATAGTCGGAAACATCAACTTTTTTTGTGCGTAATGTTGTGTGGAGTAATGTTTCATATAGGTGATGGATACCTCACAACTGCGGGGTGTAATTTAAGACACAGAAGTTATTTATTCACAGAAAAGTTGTTTAAAAAAGAGCCAATGTTTGCACAGAGATTGCTACCAGCAGTTAAATGCAAGCCTGAAAGTCTCCAATGACAAACTCCTTCTCGTTCCTGCCTATTCCATAGGCATAGAAATGTGAGTTTATGAGCAGCGAAATGTGAGTCGCATCTAAACTATCTGTGATCAATTCTTAAAGAAAACATCCTGTCATAATTAGAAGACTCAGAGTGATTTTCTCATTCAATTTTAGGACTGCAGCCTTTTTTTAATGAAAATCTGAGCTGTACCATGCTGTGTAGTTGACTCATTTTACAATTAACAATTTTCCTTTCTCGATATATTCTCCCCCCACAAGGGACGTTAGTGACCGACTTTTGCTAAGAGTAGCGAGCCTCATCCAAACATTCTGCGGTAAAACATCAAAGTAAAGTAAGTCTTGAAGTAAAGAAAGTCTCGAAGTAAAGCATCAAAGTAAAGTAAGTCTTGAAGTAAAGAAAGTCTCGAAGCAGTCCCAAGGTAAGTTTCGAAGCAAAGTCTGGAAGCTACGAAAGTCTCGTAGTAAAGTCTTGAAGTAAAGTAAGTCTGGAAGTAAGGAAAATCTCGTAGTAAAGTCTCGAAGTGCAGTAAGTCTCGAAGTAACGTAAGTCTGGAAGTAAAGCGAGCGCCATGCCAACACTCCTCCGAGGTACAGCCTCCCAGTCTGCCCCCCTCGCTCACAAGGGACATCTGAGAACGAGACGCGCAGCTTCGCCTCGCTGGAGGTCGGGTCCACCTTCTCAGCGACGCCAGTCACAGTGC
>VOMN01117491.1:0-11569 GCA_014899125.1 Orchestia grillus
GTTTTTTAGGTGCCAACAAATCTGAGGCTAGAGCATAAATTTCCAACCCTCCTATAGCTAAAAAGACTGACCTCCTATCTCCTTTCTGCGCTTTGTTGGGCTCAAAATTAACCTCTATCCTCTCCACATAACACTCGAAGGAACCTGGTTCATGTTGAAGCGTTCAACATGACCGTGTTTAGGCATATTAGAGTACTCAAAACAATGCGAAAAAGTATTAAAAATAGTACCAAAAGGTAAATAGTACTAAAAATTAGTATTAACGAAAAATAGTACTACAAATAGAAATTCGTACTAACAACAAGTTGGTTAGGCTTAGATAACCGAGTTACTTTCACTTCAACTTGTATTTAGATAACTAGACACATGATTTTACACTAAGCCATTCTAATTCCATCTGATCTCATCCTCGTCGCCAATAATACATCTCCTTCTATAGCCGATAATACAACTCAACAGATAGTCGGATATAAATCCTATTCAATCCAACACATGCTACATAGGAATTGATTAACGGGGGCTTACCTTACTTCTTTAGACTTCACTAATAACTACCGACACAGGGATCCGACGGTACATGGGAAATTAGGAAAGTCAGCATGAAGTAGAAAAGCAAAGTTCAGAGAGCATAGTAGAATAAATTTAGAATTAAACTTATAATACTCATCGGAACCGGTGCACAAAGTATAAACACTCACACCACCAGTCCATCCTGCGTACTCGGTGGACTCTGAAAAACTACTGACTCACCTCGTAACCTCGTAGTCTCCGCACGTGTTGCGCGGAAGCTCGCGGTGTTGCCCAAGACATTGACTAATCTAAAAACTTCTAGAAATATTCTCAATATATTACAAGTTTTTTTCTTGAAAAGACACGCCCGTCTCCAGTATGTTTGGGAGATATTATTCTAGTTTTTCATGCCTAATTGTTAGGAAAATACCAATCATAATCGTCGCGTATGAACATTTACATGAAAAAAACCTGCCTCATCTGCGTTTACCAATTCATTTGTGCATGCGCGGGAACCGATGTTTGGCCTACTGCGCATGCGCAGAGCGTCTTCCATCATGTTTACTGCCTAACTTTGAATTCCAGTTAAACAGACGGGTGTTTTTCAAAAAATTATTCTAATTTAGAGCGTGATATCAAACCATCGATAACGTAAACTTGTAAATAGAGTCATATGAAATATATATTATTTTATGTAACAACGAGAAAAATAAGAAAAAATTTAATACATATTAAATTCCAACGAGCGGGAGTACTGGGAACAAGATTTTCAGTAATATGCATCATGCAATGAAATACAAGGATCCTAGACTAACGAACATTTTTGTATCTCAATTAATTAGTGATCAGTCAATTAAGCATACCAGCAGCTTCTGGTAGCATTGCTCAACTGGGAGGCCGTCTGGGTGACGGTGAGCGATACATGATTTTGAGAAATCGACATAATTATGTGTTTAGCGCTCTCTTTGTACGTTCAACGCCCCCCATTCGAGGTGCATCCTTCTTCCGCCCCCTTGTACTTCCTCAACCCCTCCAAAGGGTCGGTACAGACCATTTTGAGAAACACTAGACTAGAGCATGACCGTCAAACGCCATGTAGACAAACATGCAGTCAAATAAACGGAACCCTAATCTTTTTTCATCACGTAAGGAATAACTTATACGAGAGTTGAACTATTATCATTCAATCTCTAATGTTTTTGCGCTTTGACTACTGTAGTTTGGTGTAGGGAGATATACCTAAATGTCTTCAAAAAGAGTTAGCAAAACGCATGCACTTTAAAAGCTTAGTTATTTGTCCAGGTACTTTCACGAAAGTTAGTCACGCAACTCTTAGTCTCACAAAAACCGAATTGGATGCTCATACGGCGAATGTTTCTTGTTCGCAAAGCCCGACATGTTACTTACTCGTTATACCTCCCGCATATCAAAGTAAATATTCTAAAATTTCTCCCACCAAACGCGAAACACGAAGAGCAAAAAAGGACGTCAATAGACGTGCTATAAAGCTACCGTTCGTCCGACATAAAGCAAAATGTCCTATAATTTCGGGATCCTTGCTGTGGATCCCTTTCCTGTCACCGAAAGATTTCGATGAAAATGCGTGTCGTTCTATTGCGTCTCAACGGCAACGTGCATATGTATATACATCTATATATACTTTCCAACATTATAAAATTCATGGTTGTGAGAGCTTACACTGCTAATTCCTGCTTAATAATCCAATGGATACAGCATTAAGTTATCATAAATCATATTCTTCATTTTGCATATTTAGCCATTATTTTATCTAACGAATGTCTCAATGTATAACTTCATTATCTATCCGTTCCTGTGTAAAGCGCCTAAGTACGAGAAAACCTAAGTTTGCAGGAGGGCAATAAGTAAACTGAATGTTTTAAGGTTTCTTTTCAGTAATACTTATTTGTATTCTGCTCTGCGTACAATGTACTTCCAAATTGAAATTTAGGTAGCGTTTCAGCTGAACAGTCCGGACACTCAGTGATCTAACGATACCCTGAGAGGGGAATGAAACTTGTTTTAATGACTTATCTTAAACTAATTTAATCGAGTAAATTTGAGTCGGGCGGTATACGTAACACAGAGATAAACGACGAGTCTACTGAATCAGAAACGGCCTAGTTGTTCATATGAGCTTCACTTTAACCCAGAGGACGAACGAGCTGGAAGATTGGACACGCGTAGTCAGCCTGGTATCAGAATAGTACAACTCAAAGTTTAAATCACAAATCCGTAACCCAACGAATCCGCGCCCTTTCCCGTTCTGCAGACTTACACCTTAAATACAGAGCTGGGCAGCACTACTTTGAAATGTAGCGGCCGCTACATTTCAANCCGCTACATTTCAAAGTAGCGCTGCCCACCTCTGCTTAAATATACAGCCATTCACTTTAGGATTGTCAGTGAACACGAAAGACAACAATACCCGATAAAGGTCTTCAGCGAAGATCAAGACATAGAATAACACCCAAAATGGTTCAGTCAGTTCTGTACGAAATTGACCGACAATAAGGTGTGCGAGATAACCCAGGCAGGACGCTCTTAGAGTTTACGAACAACCGGCTTCCTGATAATTTAGACTTAAAGGATTGAGAATCCACGAAGTGAGCTGCTCTAGGCGAGTTATTCGCAATATTTGAGGTCGGACAAACTAAACGCTATATTGATAGAGATTAATTTAAATACTACTAAGTACTTCGTTTCGTCAAGAGTTTACCTACCAGCAAGGTCTAACTCTCGGACTTATTACGAGTCCCTGACATAACTCAACAGTCTTAGCTAAACGCCCCTCGTTTATTTGTTGTCCAAACTGTAATTCAGTCCGTCCCACACAGACTCTGCTTTCTCAAATCTGCCCATTTACTCCTCGGCTTCTACAACAATGCCAAGCATTTGTGCAACGTCGTCATAACGTGTTCCCACCTCGAGCAGTTAGGCGTGTAGCCGTTGCTTGTTAGTAATGTCTCTCGCAGTATGCTCTTAATTGCTCAATTAGCTGTGCATGATAGCCCCAAGAAAGCGCTTGTGGTCAGTGGTGCTCCCTGCCTAAGTCTGAAATGCGCACAACGTCTCCCATACCGTCTCACGAGCATTGGGTCTAGTTAGCCTAGAATATAGCATGCTATAAACATATCTACAAATAAACATCGATAGATGTTCTATTCGTAATTCATACCGTTGTCTAGCCGATCTATCCAACAAGGAAAAAATCGATCGGCTGTGCGTATCAACCTCCCAAAAGCAAGCTAAAGCCGTTTGAATGCATTCATTCTGCCAACGTAAGAAGCAATTCCGAGGCACGTGCGCGATTAAATTGATCAACTGCTCACAATAGTTCTTGTAGTCTTTCTTGATTGGGATGAAATATTCATCTTCTACACAGATTATATAATTCTTGATGAAACAAGTTCAGTTCTATCCAAATAAATCCTCGTCCCGCTTTTAAGTTTTAATTAAAATTCTTTAACCGCTTGAAATGATGAAAAAATGATCCTCGAAAAAATTAACCATTCATAAACTGAAAACTCCAGTCGACCAAGTTAAATTTTCACGATTATACTGACGTTCAATTGCATCTTTTTACCATTGTAATCCACTTCTAATTTCATTAATACCATGAAAAACAACATATGTTATTCATTATTTAAAGAGTATATACCATAAAAGCAATAAATATCAGATGCATGGTAAAAAGTTAATTTACTATCGTTAAACTTCAGGAAAGCAATCTAAAATTGAAGGCCTTGTGTATTTTTGTACGCTGAATACTAATTCTGAGATGAGTTGGTATCAACAAAAGGGATTTTCTTCGAGTGCGAGAACGGAATCCCCGTCCCTAACAACTGCTCGAATTGTGTTTTTGTATACCTTTTCCCAGTCCCTTCTAATTCATTTGAAGTTCTGATCGAGTCACTCGAGGATTCATCTATACTCTACGGGCTGTGTGTATGTTTAGCTGTACAGTTGGAAATTTCAAATGGACGTCCTGAACGCGGTAGACTTTCCGGCGAATACTTGCACCAATGGTTGAAATTAGTAGTTTTAACATAGGTGCAAATTTTTTACTTGCCCTAACTCCATATATGTAACTGAACAATTCTACTCTGGCCCTTTCTGACAATTCTTTAGCTTTTGCCATGTGACAATGATAGCATTGAACGATGACCTCCTGCTCATGCAGCTCTCAGACATTCTGATTTTCTGCTGTTGTACATGAATGAAGTTGAATATTTTCATAGAAAGTTCTAAAGCAGTCCTGTCTCATTAGCCTCTTTTAATATTTGAAGCCTATTTATTATCGCTTGAAACTACTTTGTGGGTGTTTTGGACACTTTTTGAGGCGATAGTCTAAGTTTTTTATCGATATTATATCAATTCTTTTCTATGTGTACATTCTTTTCCCAATTTAGTATAAATATACAAAAATACATTAGGTGTTCAGTTCTTTGATTGCTTTTTAATTTTTTGTAATTATGGCTAATCAAGTTTTGACCATATTTATTGTCCCCATTTACATGTAAGTATGTGCATCTCTATTGATGTGAAAAATAAATTATCAGGTATATGAACACAAACAACAAGAGGCATAATATCTACAAATTACATCCTGACCGCTCAGGCTATCTACTAATGAATTTTGTTGTATGCGGTATGGACAAGCTGCATCCGTATGCCCAGCATGCACCAGTTGCAATTGTCTGCTTAGCGTACACGGACAATGTTTGGGCATTTTTGGTTGAGCATTTTTTATTGCTTTGGGCTTATAAGTGATATATAGTGTTTACATTTAGTCAGTAATTGAGTCGTGATTAAATTTATTGTACTACTTCTCTGTATTTCAGAACACGCATAAGATATGATAAATTATTTGAATTGACATAATCACAAAATTTGTAATATCAACATTGAGTTTTGAAAAAATAAAACAAAATCTGCAAAAATACTTCTATTTGAAAGACTAGTTAGAGGTTCAGGATATTGGCGCAATAAGGATAAGCCCAGCATGACAATTTCATCGGTAACCCTAGCGAAAGAAGCTCCGATGAAAACAAGAAGGTCTCTCTTCAGTGTACCAATACCGGCTGGAGCGACTGTGTGCACAATGTTGAGCGAACTTCTTAATGAAATCATAAATTTTCCGGTAAATATTTCAAACAAGGCTCTTTTCATGGTATACTCTATTGGAAAATGTTGAAAAAATTCATATCGTTTCCAATTGATTTTCAATCTATCACGCATTCGAACCATGTTTCCTAAATAGATCTTCAAGAGATTTCTCTTTACAAAAAAAATTGCATCTGGCCTCATATTGAAAACAGCTATGACCAGCAATAATTCGAACCCTAGAGCCTGCTTTAGTAAAATTAACTTAGGAGTCAGAGACAGCAAAAGTTGGATTGGCTTCGCTGAATTTTTCCTATAAGATAAGTACAAAATTTAAGTCAAGAAAATTCTCCGGCCATCTCTGTTACATTCCATACTCGGTTAGAGTTGCATTGTTCAATTCGAAAGTTTCACGTAGCGGGATAGGAGCAGGCTGTTCCAAATCTGAAGTGACATTGTTGTAGAATAAGTCGAAGACATAGATATGAATTAACCTGAGGACGCAGATAATGTCTCTCACAAAAGCCTGTGCCTTATAGCGATACGTCTTGTACAACCCCCGTCATGTATGATTAGAGATTCTCTGTAGAAGTGAGAAAGTTACTTTACAAAGCAGTCAATCCAAATGCGGAAATGTTTCCTGGATAGTACAAACTTTTCCGAGGAGCATCACATGAACTTTCCAAGTTCGTATTGTAACGTCAGTACATTGGTGTAAGCTATCATAAATCTATCGGAAAAACCCTAATAGGGTAGTTTGAATCACTCCTCTTTGCAAGTACTTGTTCCACAAACACAATGGTCAGAATTACGTTGGCAGGACTTTTGGGCAAATAAATATCTAAGCTTCCATATCATGACTAAGCTGCAAAAAGTGTGAAATTATGAACTGGGATTGCGTTCACTGAAAGTATTTGGTGACTGATGAAACGCACTGATGCGGAGTTGAGTACGACTACTCTTTTTGAACTAGAAAAGTGTATTCGTAGCAACGGAATCTGATGTCAAAAATAGTTACCATACGATTGATAAGGTCACTAGCATAAGCAGCCATCGTGATGCGATTTCATTCAGTAATTGTTCGTCTGAGATGAGACTGGCGAGGAGCCTGAAGTGATTAGTGGATGGGTCTGAGAAATATTCTGAGGAAAACTTAGTTTCATTGTTCTCCAATTGTCAGGGTTCTTTCTTTTAGTTGAGAGAGAAAAGAAGCTTTCAAATCTTGGAAGCTTATTTTACAGTGCGAAAGAAACTGTGAAGATTGGGTAACTTCATTTCAGAGATTTTTTCCTGTTAGCTTTCTTAGAGAATCAAGAGTAACGATTATTTTGTCACTTTAGTGTTACGATTTTATGTTACGAAACTTTGGCTATTCGTAAATAATGATGTTTCTCCAAGATAGAAACGCGAAGATGTATTGAAAGCTTACTCATTACGGACTCAGCAGTAAATTGAAAACGATATAACATATGCAATGTGCCATATATTTCTCACTCATCTGTGTGCAACTGAGAGTCTGTGGTGAAACCAGGCTAGGGCTCATGCAGTATACAAGTTGTGTGGAGATGGTTGCCCGACGGGCTGGAGATAGGGAACATTACCGGCCTTCAAGGCATGAGGATGAAACAGTATAATACCCTGTACAGTTAGTTTGATTAATCCCTAACGATAAGTCGGTGAGACGAATACAGGAAGACCAATACGCGAACGAATACTAGCATTCCTAGTTGCCGCCAAATTTGACTTAGTGATATCCCGATAGAAATTTTTACTATTGAGTTACATCTTCAAGGGCGCGGCAAATGCGTTTCTATTATAATGGAGAAATACTTAACTCGTTAGAAGCAGGTGAAAAATTCACTGGTACTTCATTGTGACTTGGACATAATCCATGGAAATTACAAGAAAAAAAATGAAGAATAAATTTCAACATAGGAATGTCATGTAAATACAAAAAACGGGACACAAAAAATTGCCCATGTTGGAATTTATAGTTTATTAAAGGTTTTTCAAGCAACAGACTTAGCACTTCGACAGAGCATAAATTCTAGTTAGCAGAGTGAAATTGTAAAGCAAATTATAAAACTTGGCGAGCAAACAGCTTCGTATACACTAAAATAATATATGGCCCCTGACAAAAGCATTCAGCCATTGAATTTAAATGCTCCTAGCCTATAGTAAATTATTTTGTAGGTTATTGTTAGTTGTTGAAATTGATTGTTTATTATTTGAAGCGGTAGCACCCCAGTGTGGCCCGGGCGTGAAGGCCCAAACATCTCTAAGGTATCTATGGTAAGGTATCGTCCATGCATTTTGTATAAAATTGAATTTCAGTAACGGGATCTGCGTGTTGCCCTTGAAAACTTGTTTCTTCATCATTTCCTGTGCCAACATCATCCCTGTCGTTCGCCAATTTCACAGCAATCTGTTCGACGACATCATAATTTTCATCGCCAAGCTGATGGTCATTATCTACCAGTAGGAATTCTTTCCATATTATTTATTTCGTCCATCGTAGGTGCGTTGCTCCTGTAAATACTAAACGACACTGCCTGAAATTTAAATGTATAAGCTTAACAGCAAATTCATCAACTTCAACTTTTAGAATTGGCCCAGAGAGATCCACATTCTTCTTTAGCATAATCGTAAACCATTTCTTGAGAGCATCTTCACCCTTCAAGTAATTTCCACTCCTTCGTCTTTTTCGTGTCGCTGCTCTGCCTTCTGCACAAACAATTTTCATTAACTGCGTAGCTCAAGTTCTTCCTTCATTGCGAAAACAATTTTTAATTTTGGTTTGTTCGATTTTTCTACTAATTGACCCTGTGTGACTCACTCCTACCTCTGAACATTAATCTCATCCAGAATTTCTATCTTTTCTTTCAGTGTTAAATCTGTTATTTTACGAGGCATCTTTGGGGCTGTCTTTGCGATAAGTATTAGCATAGCAGCAGAATAGCTATGAGTTAACAAAAGCCAGCACAAATTTGTCTATGCATTCAGAGTAAAATGTTAGACATCACAAAATTTTACGTAAGGGGCACTGTATTTCAGAGTGAAGTCTGTTCCAGCCAGTTCGGTTGCAAAAAACACCTAATCACAATTGCCATTGCTCGTGACAAGCAAAATGCACTGCCTCAAATACTTTCTATGATTTTATCCGAGTCTTTAAACGGATGTGTTAGAAATGAGCCTCAGCTTGAAATTCTGAATTTAATGTTTGTAAATACTTCAGTTTCATACATATTTGTATTATAAGTGAAGATTTAGCAAAAATATTTAAATCTGAACAATTAGCTTTCAACTTTGTTGCAACATAGTGTTACGGAGAAAAACGTGTCAAAATGGGAGGATTTACTCGCATACAACCATCTGCTCCGTCAACTATAACAAGTTTTAAAAATCGATGTTAGGTTAAGTGTAGATCCGGTGGATCATTTGTGTAGATCATTTCCAATGAGTTTACTTGTACGACATCGTGTGTGTTTTGTTAGAATGCGACGTTAAAATAAACTTTGATTTTTGCTTTGAAGTTGATCATAAAAAAAGTGTGGAACTTGTGCGTGAAACATAGAAACACAAAAAAGGTTCATTTTCTATATACGTAGCTATGCATTTTTTGTGCAAAGCAGAGGATACATGCGAGTATTTCACACACGAATTTCACTGTTTTTTTATGATATATCCTGATATTTATTTTCATATAGTTATAATTTTTCACATAGAATTATTGTAATTTAAGAACTCGTTCATCAATATTATAATCGGGATGCATTTTATTTAATAAAAACATATATTACGGGAATTGTGACCTTTACAAATATCATTTCTGAAAATTTGATTAGGTAGGAAATTTGTGTATTCTATCATCTACTTAGGTATTCAGGAAAAAATTGTAAATTCACATTTGCTTGACACTAGGTATTTTAGAATTTTCATTTCTGAAGTTAGGTCATCTCACATTAAACGTCGCTCTTTAAAATGAAACAAAATAATTGTAGTAAAGTATTTATTTTAATCAAAATGTGATTTTTCTTTAGCTATGACCTCTGCCTAACGTTGTTGTAGAGTATATATTCCATCTTCATTGAACTTGCCATTTTTCACACGAATAAAATGTCAAATGCATTGGTTATACGAGTAGGCATGTTTGTGTAGGCGTAGAATACAGTCTAATGTAATACATAGAAATCGTAAAGCCTTTTCTTCCCTTAAATACCTATATACAGAGGGTTTCAAAATTCCTCCAACAAAATTTGGCATAGCTTCGTAAAATAAAGGCATAACACTCTTTGGGGGCATGTCCGAAAATGCCTAGTTAAAAAGTTACGGTAACTTGAAAGTTAGACCGCGTAGTTAGGAAAATAAAAAATCAAAGTCAGAACAAGTTTATTATTATGAATGAAAAAAAACAGGGTTTGAAGGTAAGTTAAGTATTCTTCGTAAATATTTAAAATTCTGTCCGTCTGCTGTGATGAAAGCACGAAATTATTGGCGCAATGATTAACGAACTCGTGCGAACACACCAGGAATTTCAGTAATCCTTGGAGAGACTGTCAATACCTCTGCCAATGCGACTTTCTTCGGAGCGAACTGGTGTTTTGTACCCCATACTTTTCAGGTGTTCCCAGAAGTCGAAATTTAGAGGCGTCATGCCAGGAGACCATGGTTGCTAGCTAATGGGTCCGCCACGACCAATCCAGCAGTTTGGCAACCGATCATCTAAGAATTGCCTAACAACAATTAAGAAGTGTGCCGGAGCACCATCACATTGGATCCCTCATATTTGAATAATTTAATGATGAAACCTGTTTTTCCGAGTAAAGAGAAAAAGCGAACAAGAGGAAAGCACGTCTAACTTCAAAACAGCTTGCTGAAGGGTTATCTTGTAACTCAGGAAATACTTCAGGAAAAAACATCCAATAAATGCGTCCGCCTAGCCTTCGCAACAAGATGTTAGGGCCGATCAGAGAGTGCCAATAATGCCCGACCACACATTAACAGAGAACCTAACTCAGTGACAAGTTTCTCGTGTAACATGTAGATTATTCAGGCCCTAGAAATGCACATTATGCGCGGTAGCTATTCTTCTTAGCGAGAATATTGCTTCCTTAGAGAGAAAAACTTTTGATGCTAAATAGGATCGTTCCACCTTTTTCTTAACAACCGCCGAGTTCAACACTCATTGTATAACCGTCAGTATTTAAGCCCAGCACACGCTGAACATGATGGGGATGTTGAAGGTCATGTGTAACACGCATTACTCCCTACTGGGAATCGTACGAACATTTGCCGCATCGCATGTGTGCTTGCAGTTGGGCCATTATGAAAATGTTGTAGACGGTAGTATCTTGTGCTCTAGCTCTTGATCCCGTATCCATCTAGAGCGGCCTGCGTCTGGCTGTGCTGCGCGGAATTATCCCGTTTCGCTCAGTCTCCTATGTAGGGCTGCAAATGTTTGATGCACTGGCGCATGTGTGTTGGGATATCTTTATCTGCAAATTCTCGAAGCCCTTTTAGAATTGCCGTTTGTCGTACAGTAAATTAGTAAATTAGGTGAATATTTACAAGTTCATCATTCGTACTTTGGTTCATTGCCGTTGATAGTTTTGCTCTAAGATCGACTGTTCAATGTAAACTAAAGCGCCGGAGGTATTTTAACTTCGCTGTAAAGCCCAGTAGCCTACTGATCAGAAATTTAGACGCTAGGCTTGAAAGTGTAAATTATTCGTAATTTTTAGGTTTAACATATAAGTAAGTTTTTGTCACTTCCTCGAGATAGCGGTTTTTCTCCTTTCCCTGATGTACGATCCCGCGTATTGGCAACACTTAGCCAAGCGGGTCTTGTGGTTGCGAGACGACAGTGTGTGCGGTGTGAGGGGGAGCTGAACGTCGGGACGGGTGGGGGCTTCGGTGACCGCAGCACTTGAGCGTG
>VOMN01117504.1:0-22411 GCA_014899125.1 Orchestia grillus
TCTCTCGACTGCACCAAACATATCTCACCTTAAATTCAATTTCCATTCTTCGCGTTGTGAGTTATTTTCTACAGAAGTATTCCTCCGGAGAAATGTACGACAATGAAGAAATGTACGACAATGTAGCGATTGCAGCACATTTTACGACTTTATTTAGTAAATCTATACCGCCGAGGCAGCACGACGTGAGCCATGTAGTATTCTTTATTCGTTTACACTGCATTATTTTTACATTTCATACCACACCGCCGAGATGCTGTACGTTAAATATAATACACTTGGTTTCATGCAAGTGTAACGCACGCGCCCTAGCATCTACAGTGTGAACAGATACAGGACGCTCTGTAAAATATCTCGACAAATTTTTCAACCTGCCAGCACCGACCTTTTCCTGTCCGAGCATGACAAAGGTGCCGCATTTTCGGGCACATCTTTGTCATTTTAGGCGCCTCGCAGGAAAGCGGCTTACATCAAACAGCCCAGCACTTCTCCCGAGGTCGGCCCAGCACTCCCCCCGAGGTCAGCCCAGCTTTTCCGGAGCTCCGTGCAAAGGCCTGATATTACCGTGGTGCCTTTGGAAGCTGGTAGACATGCTACAGCCGCCCTCCGCCAAGTTTTTCTCGTGGGAAACATCAAAGTCGGCGCCTTCAAAGGCGACGAGGGGTCCCAAAGCCAGATTTATTGCCTCTTCCCACCTGCGATGTATTGCTTCTTCGTGAAAGTGAGTTGTCCTGTAGATGAAATTTTGTGACCACGTGTAACATGAGAAGCAGTGGCAGGGCTGCTTGCCTTGAATAGCATCTGCTAAATATTGTACTTTCATGACCGTCTGAGCTTAGTAGAAATAGACGTACAGGGCCCGAATGGCACCTTTAAAAATATACGCAAACTCGCTTTTCAAAAGAGAAGGCAGTTAAATATTAGTTCGACCCTGTGTTACTCTCCTCAGACTTTCAAATACGATTAGCTTAAAAAAAACACACCCCAAACTAATGAGAACTCAGGTAGATTTTGAGAGCCAGAACCCTTCACAAATTACCGTTTGGTGCACGCCAGTCCTCAAAGCCCGAGCGTCGTTGAGAGCAGTGTGGTCTGTACGCTGCGGTGACTGCACAGGCAGGTATCCAGTCTGTACGCTGCAGCGACTGCACAGGCAGGTATCTAGTCTGTACGCTGCAGCGACTGCACAGGTAGGTATCCAGTCTGTACGCTGCAGTGACTGCAGAGTCAGGTATCCAGTCTGTACGCTGCAGCGACTGCACAGGTAGGTATCCACTCTGTACGCTGCAGCGACTGCAGAGGCAGATATTCCTGTGTGGTTTACTCACACCCTGTCACAGTACTGGGCCTGAAGTCGGTCCCCAGTGCCCAGCAGTGCGCCTCTCACATTCTCCCAGCCTCACCACATATGGACCCGCGCTAACGACATTTTCTCACTACCAAGCCCTTCACACGATCAGTCAGTCTCTGAAGACAGTGTCAGAGACCCCCAATTATGGACATTGAAAGCTACCTTTGTCTCTTCGTCTCTATTTTGGAGTGAGGCTGGAAGTCGAGGGGCTGTACAGTTCTTCGACTCACGAGCTGCATTCAGAAATGCGAGGAAAGTTAGTATTCAATGCCCATATTTAGCTGCCTTTTAACTTTGTCTTCAGACGTTGACTGATCGTGTGTAGAGCTTTTTAAGTGTCCTGCCTAATTTTTAGACTGTCATTCATGTTCTCCAATTATTATGAACTCATGATGTTTAGTTAATATTCATATGTAGGACACGAGAGTAGCATCAGCTTTCCTTTTTCCCGCTGATAGTGTCTCCTAGAAAATTTATTTTTCTTTTGTATTTCGACATCGGTTCACCTCTCAATACCACTTAAAAGCACCAAAGAAAATATAAACTTTCCGAGTGAAACACAATCAGTGGAAAAAGGAATACTGATGCTATTTTCGCCTTTTACGAATGAATGTTATTTATATATTATGACTGCATGATGACTGGAGACACAGAGTGAAAATCTAAAAAAATATCGTCGGGCTACAACCTTACGTCTTTAATGATTTCAATTTCCATCATACAGCGTAAAAGCCTTACGATATTTCTACAGATTTTCATTCATTGTTTCCAATCATTCGCACATCATGATATTCAGTTAATATTCGTGCGTAGAACAGGAAAGTGGCATCGGTTATCCTTTTTTCCACTGATTGTGTGTTCTCAGAGACATAACTAACTTTCCTCTCAATTCTGCAGTCAAATCGGTGGTCAAGGAACTGTACGGCTCCTCGACTCGCACTGAATGGAGACATAGAGACAAAGGCAGCGTTCAATGCCCATATATATTGGTGTTTTTCGAAACTGTCTTCAGACATTGATTGATCGCGTGAGAAATCCTTTTGAGTGTGATACTGTTCCCTTCACCTCCAATGAGCGCGGGGGTCCCACTTAGTTCTCTAATTTTTGCGAATCACTCAAGGTAAATGTACGCTGTAAATCTCAAAACTATATCTTTCGGTTATTCCTACTTTTGTATTAAATTTTAAGGCACTAGATCTTAGGAATATAAACTACGTTGGTAGCCAGCAAAGCTATGTATTTTATCTCAAACTTGAATGAAGCGACAATTCTCACCAGCACTGTTTAGTTTATAGCACAGCTTTCGTTTGAGTTAACTTAACGCGCTCTTTTGAAAAGTTTCGTGCATAGAGCATTCCTCTTTGAAGCCTTCAAATTCGCTCCAGGAATTTTCGAAACATTTTCATTTTACGACCGAGTGGCAGTTCAAGGCGCCGACCGAGTGGCAGTTCAAGGCGCTGACCGAGTGGCAGTTCAAGGCGCCAACCGAGTGTCAGTTCAAGGCGCCGACCGAGTGGCAGTTCAAGGCGCCAACCGAGTGGCAGTCCCAAAACAAAACACCGCAAAGCTCTCATCACCTCGAGAACATCACCTATAATTCCGACTCATGTCAATACATAATTGACATGAACGTACGAACATATCTGCGCACTAGAATAACCTAAAATATTTCTACGTACAATGTGCCTTCTCACGCACACTCACAGTGGTCCTACATGTACAAACATGATGCAGGTACCTGAATAAAAAAGATATTTACCAACGTACAAAAATTTTTGGCAAACCTTTTCCAGGACGTGGATCTTGAGAAGATCAGTTTGTCGGCCCGTACCGTTCACTAGTACATCACGTAGGAAATATCTTTAATATTTTCAAGTCCTTTCTTCAAAACCGAAAGTGCGACGACAGCATCTGCTATCAAAAGACTTCGGAAACAGAACCCAAACCGAGACAGACAAACACTTTTATCAGTTTGCCTACCGCCGCGATTGTTTGCTAACCGCCACGATTGTTTGCTACCTCATCAAGCAAAGAACGTATCCTGGATACGCCGGCCTTTTGCTGCCTAGGCAAGCGATAATGAAAGCATTGGGGTGTCGGGACCGCTACTGGCTCTCAATATCGCGCTATGATAAGCTGCTCAACTGCCACGCTGCCATTGGTCGAGAGGCAGAGTGTCTGATTGGCTCGATATCTTGTTCCCGCCGTGTTCCGGTCTCGCAAGCGAGAATGATAACAAATGATAAAGGAGACTCGGATGGGGTGTACCTTTGGGAAGATTATGTGGTGACACTCAGAATACAATTTGCACCACGTGCATAGGAGGGTCTTTAGAAAGAACGTGAGGAGACCAAAAGGTGTGTTTTTGCGATATCCTGACTGTATCATAATAATATATTTATTACATAAAAACATTTTGTGCACAGCTTAATTACAGTTTGTAAAATTTACTTCCAGGAAAAATTCCAAAAGCCTCCCAGATCGAGTAAGTTATCACTGAATTAAGCATTTCAAACAAATAAGACACGGAACCACTCAGGAGTTCCAATTGGTCCGGCGGAGAACGTCACAGCGAGGTACTGAATAAATATACAAAAGAAGTACAGGGAAATGAGTTTCACGCAAAGTAAATACAGGAACAAAGCCCAAGAAAAAGGCTACGTACATGTGCATATATTTAAGAGTTTAATATTTAAGTTCTGATCGCTAAACTCATTTGAACTTTTATCCCTCATATATTTTTCCTCTTTATATTTCAGGTTTTGCTATACCGCGAACAAATTGGAATTATACTATCCGAAACATGCAAGTGCAGTAAATATTGCAAACTTATATCATCTAGTTCATGGCTCTCCGGTCCTATGAACATCAACACAACCAAGTTTAAAGTGGTGGTTGCATACATAGATAAAAATCCTATGTATGCCAGCGAAGTTTTCTACGTACTTCGCTTTCTCATGAGAAGAGTGGCCTATTCCGCTGTCATAAGAAGAGGCTTCGCAGGACTTTCACTTTCGACACCTTTTACTGCATCAATTTTTTACTCAACTGACTCCCTTACAGCTTAAAACTACGCCTAGCAAAATATGCCTTGCGTTTGCTATCACATTTACTAAGTAGCAAACATTCAACTACATTTCATTGCACTGAAAAACCACCCAGCGGTTTGATCAATCACCACCTTTTCGTTGTGTTCTGACTTCTCTTACCTCGACTAAAACGCTCACTCCAAGCTCTGGAATCACGAGGTTGTGTCGCTAAACTGCATCGTGAAAAGTCCTTTTCCCCACACATTCCTATTACTGAAATTTATATAAGTACGAGTCCAGGGCAAGATAACTGTCAGTCCTGTGCCACAATCTGTGCGTTAGGACGGCCTCATTGTGTTCATTAACGCGTAAATGAGATGGAGATAACATTCTCACCTCCAGAGTCCGCTTCATTGCTACGGAATGAGTCAGTCGGTCCCCTAATCGAATTTCCTCTTTGATGAAATGTTTCTAGTTTCGCGTCCACGTAGCCTGGCTACCCGGCGGCGTCCGCAACTTCCAGGGGATCATTTTAATTAAGGGTCGATCTTGCCGATGTTTTCGAGCACATCACTGATGTTCAGACATGCTGACCACTCACATTGTAACTACCACGATCTCAATCTAAAATGAGATTCCTCAACAACGTCCCGGAAAGGACGAGTTAACTCGTTCTTTGCCTAATTCATTCTTTGACTTTCCATTAGGGAAATCTTCGATTAAAAAAGTTTTAAAATAAGTTTACTGGTCTTTCTTTGACCTCGGTCATTATAACCCGACGAGTTTTCAAAGTTCCATAAAAAATTAAAATTCGTCCTAAAATTGAGCGATGGAACAACTGGACGCTGTCAGGTGAGGACAGAAATAGTCTCATTCAAAAGACTGGTTCCAATTGTTTTGTTTTACTCATGATCCCGAGCGGTCGAGCAGTATAGCTGGGAGGAACACGCATTCACTCTAAAGGCCTACTTTTCCAATGGCTGCTCTATTATCTCGACCCAACTCGCTTTCGTGCTCGCTTTAATCTTGCTCCCGCAGATCTTGTTGCTGGCCGGCGATCGATTCAGGGGCAGTGAAAGCGATCGAGGCCTCGTGACGCACACATCAACATCAAAGCAGTGAGACCATCATTTGTACAATCCCGTAGCTCTGTATGCAAACATGCAGCAGCCCTGGTATTTCCGAGAGGAGTGTGAGGCAAACTCTTCACATTCATCACAACTTTCAACCGTACGAGTTGGTGGTAGTGCAAAAACTTTCTCACCGCAATTTTGTCAGCAAACGTTACAGGAGGATGACGCCACGTCTCACACGGCGCGATGTGCAATTCGCCTCACCCCCTTGAAGAGCGGTCTGCATTGACCGGCGCACTCCCCCTATGTGGCCCTATGTGATATTTATATTGTGCTATCTTAAATTCACTGTGCATATGGAGCGTCAGAGGACCTTGGACCAACTTTAGCCTAAATCCACCGAGCAATTACCGGTATGCCGTGCTATCTCTGAACAGGAACTTCAGAAATCGAGTGTTGCAGTATATTGACAATGAAGGGAGGCAAAACAAAAAATAAAACATGAAATCTATCTCTTTACGGCAAATTTGATAATATTGATATCTGATGTATTTTTATACATTAAGACTTTTCAAATCAGCAAATTATCTTGCCGGGTCCTACTCATGAAGCATCCGTATACACTGCCGATGGAGCTCTTCTACTCTAAATGTTTACAATAAAATAACAAATTTCTGTTCCAGTTCTGTATCATTTGAAAGCCGTAGGATGCATTAGTTACTTGGGTGAGAAAGAGTATATAAATTTATTCGTTCGAGGTCACGCTCAGCGCCCTGCAGACCATCGGGGAGGGAGGTCACGTCCGTCTCCGCTGGGAAAATACAATTCATTTTAAGAATAAATTTCAACAATTTCCGTTGTTTGGAGTGGTCACGCGACTAAACAGTTTGGGTGGAAGAAAACTCGAATATGCTTCCTCGAGAATTATATTCGTGCGAGAAAACGAGTGTGAGCTCTGGAGCCGTTTAGCTAGTAGAGCAGGTTGTCATTGATAAAATAAACGCCCGAATATTCCGCGCAAAACATCTTTCAGGATGTGTCACACTGGCGTAACATATTCATTGAATAATTAAATAAAAAATATACACCTTACGCTTGATGTATCAATATATAACAATTGTAGACACATAATCTAATCACGTAATAGCTAAGACCTGTATTTAGGTAGTCATAATTGGTAGTACATTTATTTTCAAACTAAAAATTCTCTTCTCCACTGGAAGAAAACAGCATTTTCCTCTTCAACGCAGCAAGAACGAAACACAAAAATGCTATGATGTGAGTGAAAAAGCATGAATTTCCTGTTTAAGACTATTAGGTAACAAGTAACAGCATAACAGTAGCTCGTAAATGTTTTATTTTATCAGTAGTTGAATATAACTGAAAGCTATTTACGGTTGTACTTGAGCAGTGTCGATATACCTAATTCGTAACTTTGAGAATCGAGTATGAATAAATAGCACCTAACATCACAGCTTTGTTGGGAATTCCCATTCATGACTAAGTACGGTCGTGTGACGAACTCTGTACAGGGCGACCCAGAGTAACTGGTCCTCGAGTTGATATCAAATAGGATACCTATTAAGGTGTATCCTAGTCAAATATGGCATCCTAATTAAAAGGGTCAGATACTTTTGGACCCCCTGTACTACCAGCGATGAACGTCCAGTGATAGAGATAGTTGGTTTTGGGCGCTAAGTAGTTATATGACCCCATACAATACCACAATGCCTAAGACTAAATCTATCGCTATTGGCTATCGCCGACGGTTATCGTCAGCTTTTCCTCAACATCACCAGCCATGCATACACTGATTTCTGACAACAAGTGAAAACAAATCTAAGAGTTACAGGACAAGGCTGAGGAGGTGATGATTAATCACAACGCTTTCCAATGGACTAGTAACTTGAGAAACAAGGTTTCTACTGCATCTCCAACATCTTCTTTCCTTCCTGAATGCGTTCATTAACAGTTCAGGTTGAGAAGCGCGACACACAGTCTCATTGTCGAGATCAGACGACTGGCTGTCAGCTAAAACGATGGGCAAGAAGTTGGCGAGATGGTTGTCCTTCAGCTTCTTGAGCGTCTTCCTGTGGAAGTCGTAGACCTCGTGAGCCGCCCCCGCTGCCTCCACGATGACCTCAGCCGTGCGGTATATGTCGATGAGCGCGATGTGTGAATGGGAAACATCCTGTGATGTTTGGGGTCCGAAGTGCTTCAGGACTGAGGTGACGACGAAAAATGTGGCGGCGTTCGTGGGGAAGGCCCGCAGGAGGGTCGAGTTGAGGCCCCTGGTCAAAACGGACCAGCCTTCTTCTCTTATGCTCGTCCTGAGGCAGTCGAGGATGCCGTTGTAGCGTGCAGGGCCAAAAGCGCCGTCCGACTGCGCGAAAATGAGGATAGAAATGTCAGCAACGGTGTGATGTTTCGGGAGATTTTTGTTGGAGAAACTGTGCCGATATGGGAAACTGAAATGGTCTGTCAGAGCCACTCCGGGTATAAATATTTAAAAAATGCACGTTAGTGCATAGATTGCTTAGGAAATGACAGATGTCTTAAATTATGCGGTTACCATAAACTTTCAGGTCACGTATGACGTAGTAATGGGGAACAAATTTTTAGGGGTGAATTACTATTCACTAAAAAACAATTTTTTAACCGAAGTGAATATTGCTAGGAGGCGTATTGCAACACAATTCCTGTTGTACAGTGTTTCAATGTTTGTACATTATTTGCATTCAAATCTAAAATTGAATTAAAGTAATTCCTCAACAGGTCGAAGTATGTTATTGTAGTCTCCTATTGAATTCATTGAATTTACTAACCTTATTGTAACGCTTTCGCTGTGTAGGACTGATCTCAGTCATCGAAAGCGCTCACTGGGACGCGTGCATTATCAAAGACTGATCTCCTCAGGCACTCGCCAATAGCTAATGTTTTCGATGACTGAATAGATCAGTCCCACGCGGCGTAAGGGTTAAAGGATCCCAGGGAACTTCTTACCTGTATTCTGGACTTGATAACGTCGATGGGGTAGTTAGCGAGCCACGACGCTGCCCCCGCCACCCCCCCTGCGAGCAGAACGGACAGGGGCCCCGCCCCCGTGCCGCTGTTGCTGCCGCTCAGCTTGCGCGCCATCCACTCGTAGGAGACGAAGTAGGTGCCGAACCCAGGGATCTGAAAGCCAAAGTCCTCAGTCAAGCTATTCCCAAGTTACAGCGGCTCAGTTGGGGGCTCTCGTAAAGTAGGACGTGACTCCGCTCTATTCAGCTATTTTAACGTTGCACTTTTCCTTCTATTTTCGTATCTATGTAACTGAATGTTTTCCTTCTATGCTCGTATCTATGTAACTGGATGTTTTCCTTCTATGTTCGTATCTATGTAACTGGATGTTTTCCTTTTACGTTCGTATCTAAGTAACTGGATGTTTTCCTTCTATGTTCGTTTTTATGTAACTGGATATTTTTATATTCTACTCGCCAAATCCAAATGCGGTACGATGTGTTAAGTTTTTACTTATGTCTCAATACTGGATGTGCGAAAATCTCTAACGGTGATTTCTTGTGGGGGATATAACACAAAGCTCCAGAGCCACAAACCAAAGAAGTTTAGGGGAGAAATTACCCAGAGTTCAGTAATGAGATGCGTTTAGATTCGATATAAGCTAAAGCGATCTTTATTAATGAGATGCTTAAGCTGCAAAAACTAAAAACATAGCGTATAGGACCTTACGAAAGTAATTCGAAATCTTACCTCTCTCATGATGGTGATGAGCTGCCCTCGAAAGACCCCTTTGAGACCCTCAGTTTGGAAGATGTGTTTGAGGCACTGCAGCGAGCCTGTGTGCATGACGGTCCCCTTGCTGTGCGCCCCTACTGCATCTGCTTGGATCTGTGAACGTCAAAAATACGCTTTATTAGATTATGTTTAATTAGTAGGTGCGCCAAAGTATATGTGGCTGCTTCACAAGTCTGCCAAGGAAAATTGTAGTGCGTGTAAATGCCACATCTGAAGCCTGGAAAGAAAATAGTAATTATGGCATGACGCATTGATTTTTATCCGGAATATGAATCAAATTTAATTCCAAAAATTTGAAGCCTCCACCTGTACAAATTATATGTACTCTAGTGGATATTCATGAAGGTAAAAAAGCTGTTGGAAATGTCTTCAGAAATTGTACAGTTCACATGTAATTAAGTGATGGCTGTCTCAGTATACAGTATACTTGAATGTGACTTCATTTTTTCAAACTTTAAATGATATCATCGAGACATCATTTGACATATTTGAAGCAGATAAAACACGATATCATAGAAAAAATTCATCAAGCGCACACTTGGAGAAAACTTTTCTGCGTTATTTTGAACTTCTGTGTACTCAAATTTTAAACTCGTTACGTTGAAGAAGTACGTAACTGTTCAACAAGTTGAGCAGCGCGAGTTCTCACATTTCTTCAACTGAATAGAAACTACAAATAAAAATACTTTGGTAGCTACAGCGGGGTCCAAAAAATGTACTCAGTGTTTATAATTCAGTTATTCTTAAATTAAAAGACGTACGCTTACGAACCCTATGCGGAGTGTTGAATAACTATTGAATTAAGAGTGGGTAAACGGCACGCACTGTAAATTTTGTGCGCTCATGTACGAGTCTTTTGCCCAAAAATTAATCAATTACAAAACACAACAGTACATTTTTTTAAACCATTTGTACTGTAGTTGTATAATAGCAAACTTAGGGTTACTCACGCACTAAATGGCGTCCGCAAAAGGCGGACAAGCCCATACCTGCAGTCTGGTCTTGACGAGCTCCACTGGCGACGCTACGAAGGACTGCACCAGCCCCGCGCACACCCCGGCAGCGAAGTGCGTTCTGGAGACGGGAACATCATGAATGAATGTCGAGTACTCACGAGTAAAACCGTCAATTACTCACAAACAGAGTGGCTGTAAGTTCACTGAGTTTTTTGGCATGAATTTACGTTCATCGTGTTAGGAAAATGTCTCAACGCAGGCTGTTTTTTCTCTCATTTTTTGAGGTTTCGTAAGGTTCTCTGGTTGTTCTTCAGATTCTAAGCAAAATTTGTTAGGGTTTTCCATGCATTTATGTATTAAAATATTTGGAAATTAAGCTTATTTAGTTTAGATTGCTTGACTGAGAACATAATTCATCCCAACTCAGTAAGTTAAAACCTAATTCCATTTACAGAATTTAATCAAATGATACATATACGGTAACAAATATTATAGTAGTAGCATTAAAAATACAAATATATCATGTTTTACAGATAAATCTGATGTGGGATGCACATAAGAAAATCAGATCAGGTTGCGCGTAAGTAAGCAATAAAATGAAAAATTCTAAAATTTTATTATTCTACCTAAAAATTTAACGTGGGACTCACTTTAGAGAATCAGGATCATCGAATCGCTTAGACACGGCGCCGTGGACGCCAAAGATGATGGCGTTGACAGCTCCCACCCCCATCATGGGGGATGCCATGCCCCTGTACAGGCCGCGGACCTGCACACCCAAAGCACGAATTAGGAAAATGACGAGACAGGCTTTCCAAAGTTAAAAAATTTTGCTACTGGATTCTTGAGTACAAGAAGGAATTTCTTAATTAGGACGGAATTGTTAAAAGGGCAACGAGTTAGCCAGAGCCCTCCTCAACAGAAGTGAAAGTAAGTTTGATTGTCTTTTGAAAGCATTTTACAGTTGGGTTATGGCGTCACACGGATTGCAGTCGGAAACCAATGTCTCATAGTATCTTGCAATCCATCCTAAAATTGAGTGATGCATCAGAAGCAATTACTCTACAATTCGCATTTTATAAACATGAAGTTATTATTGTGCTCGTCAGCGCAGTGATTGGAATCTTACCCCTTCTTTTTTGACGGTTTGAGCGAAGCAGTCCCAGGTGCCGCGGTAGCGAGGGTTTCTGAAGTCCTGCGTCTGCAGCTTCACCTGCACACGAAAAAAAGAAATGGTAACGTAACCATCCCAGAAGATGATCGTAAATTGTGATTTTTCGAGAACCAAAATTTCATTGTGCATTGAGGTTCGGCTGTTTTCTTAAACTATGATGCATACGTACTTTAGGTATAGCAAATAGTGAAGGTGTATCAGCGCACGTCAATAAACACCTAGGGGGTGCCATTGAACTGATATGTGTGTCGCTTACGTATTTCAGGTGGTGTTAGTTTCACAAGTGGTTAATCCTAGCTATAGTAATATTCAACGTGAACTATCTTATCAGTAGAAATTTTTATTAACATACATTTATAGAGTCTATTTTGTGATGATGCTCATGAAGGTATTGCTCGACTGCCAAGAGCAGAAATTCTTCGATTCATCGGCTCACGTAAAAAGTGCTGAATTTTTCACTGACTGCATTAAAATCGTACGTAATAAATGGGCATCCTCTCCCTGTGCAATAGATATTTGGTTCGTATGATACTGTAGAAATGTTCAAGATAGAAAGTCTAAGTGCTGCATACTATTCGCATTGCAGCTGCAGTCCCTGGCAAAATCTAATAAATAAAAAAGAGCGTTTGAGTGCTGGAACTGTGCCTCGCTGGACCGAAAGACCAAAGGTGGCCGCCTCTCTCCAGCCGGGCTAAAAATAGACGCAACACTGGCGCCGCACTCGTTCCAGGAGCCCTGAACGGCCTCTGCCTCGGTGGCTGCATTAGGGGGGACACTCCGGGAGCTAATTCTAGTGCTCTTGGTCGCCTTAGAAATGTCCCCTGCGAGTTTTCAATGCTCATGAGAGTGCGCCAGTGTATAAACGGAAAGATGTCGAATCAATTCGTACACTTTCGGGATTGGATATACGCAGTATAGGCTTGCCAATTTGCAGTTGTAATCGCTCTTTGCTGACGAGTGAAGTAGAGTTTTTAATGTAATAGGAGTCGACGTTTTCACGAATCACCAACGGTAATCTACGTTATGCGCATTGCTTAATGAATTATTGCTATACGATGGGCTTGTGATATATTTGAACGTTTCTTAAAGATGAAGCATGTGTTAAATTCTGGCATAAATTCAGGAATGTCTCATTCTTAGAGTGAGTTTCCGTACATCCTTTAAAACTGAAATCATGTTTCAACCTGATCATAGCGCCAGTGTGAGAACAGTACGACTGATTACTGATGGCCTGCGTACAGGTGTCTCGAGCTTACGAAAACTGATCGAAGAAATTCAGCTCAAGAAAACGAGGCGGCACAGACGAATCTCAAGATAGTTTAGGCTTGGAGTTGGAACCAGGTGTTGCTTTACAAGGTATGGCTGCATTTGGGAGTGAGGTCACAATAAAAACGAGACAAAATGGCCGCCTGCTACAGATGGGAGCAACAGCTGCAGCTACTTTGACTTAGAGCTGCTCGGAGGGGCCCTAGCAACAGCTGCAACTCAAAGAAATCTCACATGAATGTCAGAGGGTGTGTTGGTGTGACACAAGTGTTTTATCTTTGATATTTTATGGTGAAAATACATTTGTGCAGCAGACGAAAACGCACTAAAGAGGTTCCTAGCATTTATTTTGACTTTCCTTGTCATGCCACTGTTAGATAACAGACCTGTACGGTTACGTTCCCTGTCATGTCACTGTTACGTTACAATGTACGGTCACTTCGACTACACAAACGTACTTGGAGATTGAAAAAGAGTACATTTATGATATTGGGCTTGTAAGAACTATGTGATCAGTCTTTGGAGGCTGGATTTGTATGTGTACGCCGGTAATCTCCAATGATTAACCTAGCTAAAGCTTTTTACGTTTATTTTTTCAGTCTATTTTATGATTTGAAATGAAATAGTGGAGGATGTTGCTTCATATGCGGCACATTAGTCACAATGGGACTCAAAGTGCTCTCCAATTGGTAAGAATATTTATCGCGGAGAAAAATGAAATGTCTCATGCATATATAAGTACCTACCAATGAGTATACTGGGCAGACAAGCCCAGTATACTGAGCAGAGAAGCCCAGTATACTCATTAAGAGAAACAAACAGTGGAATATTTTAGCATCTGCGTCTCATGTGAATGAATAGGGTCTCTTCAGTGGCACAAATAGTGCACAAATTATAGAGCCAATTAAATCTTTATAACTAGTCAACCCTATTGCTGATTGTTTCATTATAAACACCATTAGACTTCATTTTAAATTTTCCGACCATATTGAATAAAAGTTAACGGTGCTTTAGAATTATGATTTTGCACTACGAGGATGAAACCTAGAAGACGGACTGAAGTGTTCAGATCTGCTGCGCTGTTTGTAGGATGAGTTTCTTGCTTTGTTCTTCTAGTTTTCGCTGGGTCATCTAGAGCCGGTATTATAGAGGAGATTTACACGGCTGAAGAACATGGACCCAGAGACAAGCCAGCGAGCTGGAGCTCTGGAACGAGTTTCGAGGTAACAACCGAGCGAGTTTTTATAGCTTCACGACACCACCACGCGCAGGCCAGGGGGAGTCGGCGGGGACTTCCTGCGCAGTTCTTGTGAAACACGTGATCGTGCATGCATGTTTGCGCCGACGCCGCGCTCTTTACCAGGTCCAGGTACTGAACAGAATGAGACCTACACCACCGCTACGAAAATGGCTTGAACGGCGAGGTGATCTTTTTGTTTTTATCGCTACGAGCAGAAAATGTTGGCTTTATCGGTGACTGGAAATTGTTACTGATTACAGCTCTCTTGGCCGACGGCTCGCATTGGTCGGCAGCCAGGCCGCTGCATCTGAGTGCGGGTGCCTACTTAGTGAAAGGGTAGGAAAAGGGCCGTGCAATACTTTGATAATCAACTGAATTGCCTCTGTTATGTTCTTCTTCATAATTCAATCACTATTATAAGATTGAGTTATATTTCACAATACGTTTGATACAGTTTTTTGTCAAATAAAAATCAAATACCCGGATCATTTGTTCTCATCTTTTTGCATAATATTTTTTGTTTTCTACTTGTTTGTAGAATGGAGCTCATAGCTGCTAAGCAAAGGAACAATTACTAATATTTGTCTCGCTTTGTAGAGTACGTAAACTCAATTTTTCACGTTTTGGATCATATCAAAACACTCGCAGACAGACTTTTTCAATACTTTCAATAAATTCATCACCAAACAAAGACGTCAATGACAATCGCAAAAATTAAGTAATTAATTCGATCATAATCGTATCGTTTCAATGAGATACAATTGCTCTTATTGGTAATAATTTTGTAATAATTTCTACATTTTTCTAAGCTTACCTTGACGGTATCGAAGGGGTGCCCCACTGCCACTCCCGCACACCCTGGCCACAAAAAAAACAGTCATTGACGGACGAAGTAAAATTTGCACAGCTAATTACAGGACATTGCATCAGGATGAAAATGTATTGGCATCCGTTTTTGTATGCATCTTAATTCCTCTTTTCGTTAAAAGAAAAAGTGTCCATTGAAACGGAATCGAAATAAAATTTATTTCACCTTTCATCTTGTACGTACACAGAGCATTCAAGTAAGACATGCTCAAGTACTTAAAGGAATACATATAATGAAGCGTTCTGTCAGGGTGGATTCCGTGAACGTTCTTTTAATATACAACATTCATATGTTAATTTGCTGAGAAGTTTGTGCTAAACAATCACGTACATATTCGGTTAATACTTGTAATTTAGTCACATTATTTTTCAGTATTCGTGCGGAACAGTTTTAAAATATACCTTTGCTAGAACATCAAGACGAGGTTGGTAGCAGTGATACCTTGATTAGCATAGGAAAATTCAGGGAATTATGTCCAATATTAATAATATCCTGTATCTGTGATTGTGATTCTGTACAGCTGTTTAATTCCGATGTATTTGCTCAGCTTTTATCCCTTCAAAATGCCGCTTATTAAACATCAGTGTATTTTCAATCCTGACTCATAGAACTAAAACCGGTGCACATGGAGTGTAAGAGATGACTTGTATTGTATCAGAGATGCATAATATTATTAATATTTAAAATCAGTGGATATGTATTTCGACGACACCCTTTATCGGCCGTGTGTGCGTGTGTGCATGTGTGTATGTCGACCTGAGGACCTGAGACGACCATGGAAAGTTCCTCCCACGAAATGGCCACACGGAGAACACGGCCCCAGAATATGGGGGTAGTGCGATATCTAGCCAATCAGAACAGAGCCTTGGCTTGAAGGTGAATTTTTGACCAATCAGAACTCCTCTCTTGCTAATATTGAACTTTATACCCAATGAGTGCATAGCACGTGTGAGTTTCAGAAGAAGTCAGTGACAGGTTTTTTCAAAGTTCATAGGATGTTAAAAGAAAGAAGTTCGACGTAAATGAATCTCATGGCCGCTGGACAATTATGGTAAATACTGTATACATGCGCTGCATAAGCATTACCTAAGCTTCCGGTAACTTTACTGGGTTCACATGAAGATATAAAAGCAGAAATTAAAACTCTAACGAGCCCACTACCTACATTTTAATTAATGGGAAAATTGCATAGAGACGATTATAAAAGCCTATCGTCCAGTGAAGTAGCAAAAATAATCAAACTCTGTTTCAGTTGTTTGTTTGACAGTTTGACATATTTGTATACCAGGAAATTGCTGACATATGATTGCTAATGTATATTTGTTTCTACCTTCCGATTGCCAAGTCCATTCCTGGTGGAAAAGAGTCGCGCTCGCCCTGACAGAAGAGAACTCGGCCTTCTAAGACCCCGAGACCATCTAGCAAGCGTCCAGCGATTGTGCAGGCGCTGGTAGCCAGGATACAGAAGTGCTTCCATGCAGGTTTGGCGTGTTCTTCAAAGTTGCATCAGCCAATCAGAATCAAGCCGCACCTTAGCCATAGCGTAAAGATCTTCGGCTACGGAAAGTTCCACTGCGTTCGTCCAGAGTAAAATTCAAGAATAGAAACTCTGACCTCGACAACAGCAGCATGCATGTCTAAAAATAGCAACCCGTCCTACTCCAGAGTCTACGGAAGGGCTCGGTGAAATGTTCCTCATCACATTTTGTTGGAATATTCTGTCGTTTGTCTAAAGATTGAAAAAGAGCATTGCCGACTCTAGAAGAGCAAATTGTGCAAGAAAAGTCGGACTTGGTAAATCATTAACGTCACTGGATTCGAGTGGCGTCATTTCATACCGTGATGGAGAGATTCGTTGAAGAATAGCATCAAAGTTAGAGAAGCTTTACAGGGTTGAGGTCGACAGCCCTTTTGGAGTATTATATAAATTTCTGGACTAACTAATGGGTGCATATCAAATCATAATTCTACAAAAATCGAACAATTTCACGGTGGAAAATCTTTGACGAAATCGTTCGTACCTCTTGGTAACAAAGTAAACAGAGATTTGGGCTTCAAAACCGTTGAAGATAAATAATTTTACAGATGATATGATAGAGCTATAGATCGTGTAGAATTACTTAGCTTCACCTGCACATTCAACTACTCATGGGTGTCACTTTCGTACCCTGGCTACGTAATAAACGCTAGCTCACTATCATGCACGTTAGTCTCTAAGGACATGCAGGTGTAGGGGTCAGGGAACATCTGCTTTATTTTGTTCCTCGCTAAAAGTCAAGAGTTCGATCTTAGAATGCTGGTCTGACTGATTAGCTCATGGAACCTGTTCTTCTGCGCATGTAACTACCTGCCAGCGCTCGTCTCGCCAGGTACTTAATATTTCCCAAAGCTTGGCGTACATTGTGCACGTGCGTTATTTGCAGGTGTTGCGAGAATAACGCCTCTGCATTTCAAGCATCATGAGAATCGAGTCTGTGAATCATAAATATTGTGCGATACTAGAAATTGGCAATCAATTTTAGAAGAATTTCAAAACTTTTATCCACTTTTCTAAAAGTATGTTTTTCATTCATCATTAATATTGAGAATAATTTTTCACTAAAAATATGGGTACGCTTAACAAAAAAAAGTCACCATCAGGTACGAGATCTGGCAACACGAGAGCAAATACATAAGCTACAAAATAAACATAAATTACACTAGTGTCTCAAAGCAAGAAGTCAATTGACCTTGTATTTGGTTGTATTTTGCTCTTATGTTTTCAGATCACACACCTGATGATGTGACCACAGCAGAAGGGTGAAGCGTTGGTTTAATAAGCTTACCTATATTTTCAATCAAAAATTATTTTTTTAAACAATGATTAACAAAAAGTATTTCAGCAAAGGGGAGAAAACTTTCACTCTCGTAAAATATTATGAAAACTGTGCCTCAGAATTACACATATTTCGAGAATGCATGAGTGAAGTATAGGTATTCGATGGAATAAAAGTATAACTGGACAAGTATTGTTAGCATGATTGAGTGACGCGTGGAATATATATGTGTTTAGAGAACACGTAACGAGTCGCTCAGAAATTACTGCTAAATCTCAGTTTCTCAGAATACAAAATAACAAGCCGAAATTACGTAATGTCTGAAGTTTTGTAGTTGTGTTGCTTTTCTCACACCCTGATCTTATATTGATAAAATATCTATTACCTTTTTGTGATTTTTTTTCACACCGTAAATTCCTAAAAAACTTAATACTTACAAGAAAAAAAATGTAAAGACTTAAATAAGAACAAAAAGCGTGTTTATTTTGATATTACTAAATTTAAGAAACTCTACTTGAAAACATATCCATTAATAATTTACTTTGCAATACATTTTCTAGCCACTGGATCAAGACGAAAGAATGACTCCCTTCACTCAAAACATTTGCTGAGTCTGGTCGATCAATCTCGATGTCCAGAAGAGCAGCCTCCATAGTTCAAAGTCGAACGCTATCAAAACAACACTTCATTAAGAATATAGGAACAGGCACGCCCACCTAGTCTAATAATAACATAAATTTGAAATAATGAATTGAGAGGGTTTCGAGGCGCTATTTCACACGTGTTGAATTATTCATTTTCGGGACAAAATCCCATATCTGTAGCATGCTGGGAGAGACCGTGCGCAACCCCTGCGCCGCTTGGGCTGAAAGATCACTCTTTGTAATGCGTTGAAGTCTCCGCCTCTTAGTCTCTCTCCCCCGACATCGTGCGTCAGGGTACATGTAAAATTATTTTAAATGCACTGTGCCGCCGCTAATAAAATTCATGTTTCCAGTGAATAGTAGGGTGCATTAACAATTGTTTTCTCAAATATTTTTGAGTGCATGCATTTTAAGACGGGAAACGATGAAAAGGTTAGCGGCGAGTCTTTCTAGACACAGTACTGCAGAAAAGCATGAAGTACCGAAATGAATGACTGAAATAATTGTACTTTTCTAAAAGGGGAATTTCAGGAGTATAGAACAAGGTCAATTTGGGGAAATTACCGGTAAGCTTTAACGCTAAGTTTTACTGCCTTGCGTCAGAGGGCGCCGGAAATTTTTAGGGGAAAAACCCTAGCAAGTACCACACGCTAATTTTTGGGAGACTGATATGGGGCAACAAGCGCGAGAGGTGATGTGATTCATCTCAAACGGAAATTCTTGAAAGAAAATTACATTAAGAGATGATGAAAATATCGAAAATATGAAAGTTAAACAAGAAAAGTGCAAGGTCTTCAGATAATGAAATTGAAACCTTGAAGTCAACTCTGAGTGAGTTTATTTAATAACAATTCAGGGCTAAAAGTGCAGCAAGATTTTGGCGTAATCGGTTCAAACTACTTCGTGAAAATATTACTGTCGAATTAATAATACGAAACATTGATGGATGAAAGAAACGCAATACGAAAAAGAAAGATATTTACAAGGTTGAATTGGGTATCACGAATATCACAATAACTCACCTCCGGCTAAACCAGCTCCCCATTCGATCATCGTGATGGTGATATCTTCTTTTCAGAACGCGATGTAGATGGTAGGTTCAGAAATGTTAATGAACACTATTGAATCGATGAAAAACGACAAGGCACAAACGTAATATATGAGTTTTCCTTAGCAGCTACTGAACTTCGTTGATAAAATATTTATACGATGCGTAAAACGACACGAACTTAAAATTGCAAATCAGTATTATTCATAAAATTGGAGGCTATATTATCTCGGCAACTGAACAACGTAGGACTCTCAGTCCCATAAGATCGGCAAAAGCAGTTAACAAGGTTCGGGTAGCGTAGGTGCGATAACGACATTTCCCCGATTAGTTTACTGGTCAAAGGAGAGCTGTGTTTTTCAAAGACTTCGCTGGCTGCGCGTCGATAGCTCTTTGATAATCTTGTATTAGCTCAAGACCGAACCTAGAATGTAGCAAAACTCGCCTAGCCACTTTGCTTTCATTTATCAAACTTTCGCCCGCAGTGTTTACGGAAATGCTTGAGGAACAGTAAACAAAAACTGTTTTGATCACCAGCTTCACAAGTATAGAACATTAAAAAATTCTAAATTTGTAGAGCGCTGGAACTGCTTTACGCGCACAACGGTTAGAGCTTGTTTAAGGTCGATCGACTGAGGGCACCGGCATATATAAGCTCTGTTGGCCAGAGGGCGGAGCCTAAACATGTCTCCTAGGACTTGAAGCCGATGTGGGTGCCAACTCTAGTACATACTCGAGTGTCTACCGAGTTCGATCAAAACCATTATGCATTTAGTGTACACATTGGATATTCTAGAAACGTACTTAGTTATGCAGAATAAATGATCATTTTTGCTTAAGTGCAATAGTAAATATATCCTGAAATAGTTATCATAACGAAAATGGTTTCAGTGTTCTGTAACGAACGTTCAATAAAATTCGATAAGAATTCAAAATCCTTGGGGTTAATTTCTTGATTATTACAGGAAATAGTATGAGCTGACGACTTGAAGACTGATGCACGTATGCATAGGACTCGTTCGGCTGAATTTAGATGCTTAAAATATCTTCAGAAGGTAAGGTTGGGTACAGAGCAAGCCGAGTCCAAAACAGGTTAGTCCAATCGCAAGGAAGGAAAAATAGACAGATATTCAAAGGAGCTCAACAAAAAAGTATTTTGTGTGGCTGTGTTTTGCTCTAGCGGCATCAAGGGGCCTGGAGAAGCAATCCGTAAGACCTCGTAATGTCTGTGTAGAAGTAACCAGACTAGTATAAGTGGTAAACCGTTTAAGACTGGTGCTTCAGCATCCTGAAATGCCAGTTACGAACGGCTTACTCTCTATTTTGTAAAAGCGACTATTTAATATTGTGCACCTCGATATAGGTGTATTCAATTACAATCTTCAAAGTATTGCACACTTTCGAACCGTGCCACTTGGAGTCGATGACGCGTCACAGAATATCTTGGGAACATACTGCTTATGAATTATTTTAGCTCGATCAGTAGTATATTTATGATTATACTATTCTAGTCTTTCAAGCACAGCGCCGACTTCCAAATCTGTGAGAAAAAGTAGTGGCCTTGGAAAATATCAACGAGCTCCAATAAGGAGCGTTCAGCATTATGACTACCGAAGATATAATTCATTAGAAGTTTTTTTTATCAGAAACTCGATAATGAACCAGTCCGGTACCCAGGGCACTCGGCAGACATGTGGTGTTGCCGACGCTTCTTAGAACCGGAATGATCCAGAATATCGGTAGTCCCCCTTCTGTGAGGATGCCAAAAAACAACACACAGATCTTCGAGTGCTCGGATTCTGTTTTATAACGCCATTGAAGTTCCCGCTTGTGCGTGAGACGACTTCGGGTGTCTCCATTTAGAAGGGAACCATTAACTAGAAAGTGTTTTGTGACTGAAATAGAGTTCATACTTATAGATCTTAATGAAGAGGTTGATTGCTGTTCTTTCCTCTTCATTTTTTATTTCAAGTCATCAATTTTTTTTCATTTCAAGTGTGGCATTTACAGCTTGTACTTGAAGTAGGAATGGTTCAGAAAGTTCTCGCTCATGGTTTTGAAATACTGAATTTCAGGATTTCTGAAACTGAAGTTGCATTGCTCCGTCGATTCCCAAACTACGCCAGACAGCGTAGGAGTAGTCTCGCTACGCACCACACACCGTCGCTCTTACATTTAAACATCGATGAGACCAACTTGTTCAACGCCATAATTACTACTACAGTAAACTCTTACATTATTCTAAAAATTACCCTACCTTATAACTTAGTTTTTTTCCGGCAAAACCGGAATCCACTTCCAAATAATTTTTCTTTCAAATTCTTTTCTCTGCATGGTACACGATGCTGCTCTTTCTTGTGCTCCCTCTACAAGGCCGCCCTTGGCTGTCGAGATCTATACCATCACTTATTACTTTTTTTTAGGTATAAATCGGTGTTCTGAATATTACAGCGCTGAAATGACAAGTGGCTAAGAAATGACAGAAAAATATTCGACCAACATATGTTTTCATGTTTTCAAATGTATTATTACTTGAACAAACAGTTTTAATCATGCTACTGCTAACTAGTCAAATCAGGATTTTTATTATCGTATTCAAACGTAGCTCTGGAATAAACATTTTTTTAGGAATAGGACAGAAAAAAGTGTCAACAATCTAACGATGACTTTGGTGTATCTTGGACGGAATAGACTTTTCAATCAAACTGACGGTTTTTTCATCACAAAAACCCTGGATTTTATTCAGAAAGAATGAGCGCTACGGGACCCAAATCGTTTGGTAAACCCAGTATTTCTAAAAGAGTTGAATGCACTTCAAAAGTACCAATTCATTCACCGTCAGCGCTCCGTAAAAAGCCCAGAGATCAACTTTAATGAAATCCTAACCACACTAAATAAAAAAACTGATGAGGGGGATGATAAAAGACGCAACTATGTCAAAAATAGAATGTATGAATATTTCATTTCTTCTGAATAATGATCCTGTGTTTGGTAATGAGATTACTTATGTATAGGCCTATCTATTTTCGGTATGTCCTTTAGAAGCAAATATTTACAGTTTCAACAGTAAAAAAAGTAGCTCAGACAGGAGCATCCTTGGACTAATTTAAACTGAACTTGAGCCATACGACCGCTTACATGACCAGCC
>VOMN01117506.1:0-13658 GCA_014899125.1 Orchestia grillus
GGGCTGGTAACAAAGTGGGGCGGGTGTACATAGCTCAGGACCCACCCTCGACGGCAGTGAAGGCTAGGCAGGTGACCCCACACAGGAACATGGCCGCCTGGCACAGATACTGGAGGCCCACTCTGCACTCTGTGCTGCGGTGCACTGTCAGGAAGCCGAAGGTGGCGCACCCACAGAACCACCCCAGGCCCAGGTACGTCTGCAGCATCATCACCGAGTTCTGCTCGAGACCAGCCTCCTCGGCCTGCTGAGCCTGCAGCGCAACAGCGGGGCATGAACAGCGGGGCATGAACAGCGGGGCATGAACAGCGGGCATGGAACATTGCAGAATCCCAGGATAACGACATCAGCGTATGACACCTAGTTAAATTGGAAGGTAGTGTTCTCACTTGTATGTTTTTTTGATCGGATAGATTGAATTAACTCAGCGCTAAATTTTTTAATGTCGGTTTTGAAGCAGCTTTGAAGAACAATGACTAGTACAGAAGTTTTCTCTATGCCTCTTCTTTGAGGAATTTATTTTCGAGAAAGTACTCGACGGGTGCAAGACCCGCACCTGTGTGATCTCATCTCTAGCGTCCGGTTGGAAGTGTCGTAAAATTTGCGTTTTCGACTTAGACTGATGTTTTGCAGCGTTGCTGCTGTGAGTTTTCATGCAAGAACTTACGACAATGTTTATTGAAAAGTTTCCTGTGAAACCACTCACAAACGTAGTATGTCCCTTTAGTTTAAGAAAATAAGACTAAATATGTGTAAATATATCTATTGGTCGTACCGCCTGTTCTTCGGCGCTGTTGCTGCCACACCTTAAACTGAGGAAGCACATCTTCAACGAACAGGACATTTTTTGATAGCGAGTATTAATTGTGTAAATTTTAGGCGCTCGGAGACCATGTAGCATCACCAATATATGCATATATCGTTCATCACCAATATATGCATATATCGTTAAAATTAAATGTACACCGATGGAAATAATCTCTATTAACCTAAAAAGTGTTCATAAGAAGACCAAGAAAATAATGTGTAAATAAAAAACGTCGGGCCTATAATAATCATATTACTCCATCGAAAGAGACTGTACAGAATACGAAACCTCAAAAAGGCGGAGTAGATGTTTTTAACTAACCAACGACAAAAAGAAATGAGATTGCTTCAAATGAAATCCAGTATAAACACGCCTGTAGAAGCACAGAAAAACGACAATTACAATACAATTGCACGATAGAATCACCCACAGATTTAGAAAAAGCCGGAAACATTAACAAAGCATAATATGATGAAACTAACCATGTACAAAATGGGAGTAGTGATGCCAAAGCTGGACAGACTCGTGGAGAGGAGCAGTATTTGGATTGTTCTGCTTCTGAGCGTGGTCACGTCGAAGAATGGAGTGTGGTCGTCCTGTCGCGACTTTTCTTTTACTTTCCTCTTCTGATTCTTGAGGTGAAGGATGGCCCGTCGCTGGGGGTGGTACAAGGACGCTGACCTGTAGAAGGTGCCCATCACGAACGTCAGGAACACCACGCACGTCACCGCTTGCAGACCCAACCGCCATCCAAACGAGCTGCCCAAATTAACCACGTTTTGAATTTTCACTCCCTCGGGTGACATGTTACGCTATTCCCACAAGGACTTTGGGAACGCCTGGGCAATACAATGGAAGAGTTCAACTCGAGATGCGACAGAAGCAGTTCCGACGCGGAGACGGGTGCTTCGAAACAGAAGTAGGTTGGAAGTTACCCCTCTATTTTATTTTCACGCTCGAATGTGATGTAATTGAGGAAAATGATTTGATGACGGAATGTAGACGCTACTACAAGGTTGCCATAACAGTTCTTGCCTTTATTTTGATTTAGTCATCTCACATTTCACTACACCTCAAAGCGTCTACAAACGGATCAAACCAATACCACGCACCAATTAGCAGTTAGAACGTGTTCAACAGGCACTGAAACAGAACAAGTCTGCGTTGGTAATTTGCAAGAGCATCCTGTACCTCCTTGACGATGCACGGTCTCATATGGTGTGGGTGGCCAAGTACATCATACAGCGACCGGGATGGGAAGACTGTGGTGGCCACCTTACTCCTCAGACATAAAACCAGCAGATTACCACTTTTTCCATACCCTGGACGACAACGTTTGTAAGGAAAGACTTCGCTAAGGAAAAAGGGATCTCAGATAGTTGGTAAATGACTTCTTTGCATCACTGACGTCTGATATTCGCAGGCACCGCATTGCTCATACAGAGTCAAATTGGTAGAAGCTTCTGAATGCCAGTAATGATGGTTTTGAGGACTTACGCCGTATACAATTTTCGTATACCTTTTCCGTAAAAAAATATGAAGATGGCAAAAACTTGTTGGGTGCCTTATAGAAATAACTTCCCTGTAATTACTTCTGCATCTACTCTAAGAGGAACATGAAATAGGATAAACAGCTGTTTGCCTTATTTAAAGATAAGTAAAATAGAAAATATTTGAATTACATTTTGCTCGTTGGTGTTCTTTAAGTATAAATATACCAAATTTGTCAAAAGATTTCCTTTAATCTAATATTGGTACCAATATGAAATTAAAATCACTCCAAAATATTATGAAAATTCATGTACTATGTAGCCAAAGCTTGTTAAATACAACGAACGTTTCACTGAAACCGTTTGAGCTGAAAAGAAATCATTGCAAAAAAAAATCGCGAACATTTTCCTTCAACAAAATTCAGTTCAGAACGGTGTTTTAAAATCGCTCATCCAAGCGTAGAAATGTTCTTCCGAGCTCATCAACATTTTGGCATATTGGAAATTTTCAATATAACTATTTTTACGTGCGCTGTGCTCAAACACAAATGCCACCTACCGACCGGAAATATTGTCGTATTGTTTTTCCTTGTTTTCTACTCAATGGAACATTGAAGTGCCACATAAACAAAATCATGTTTAAAACTAAAAAAAAGAATAATAAACTGGGTAATAATTTGGGTCTTGAAGAGTCGAACCGCGTTCCCGCGCCGCTTCGATCACCGCGCGTTTAGAAATGCCGCACCGCCTGACAGCCGCGTCGGGAGGTAGACACTGCCGCGGCTGGCGTTCCTGGGGCGCTGTGAGGGCGTCCCGAACGCACCACGGCCGCTCTCATGTCGCACTCACGCGGCGCCCCTGCCAGCTAACTTTGATCATTCGACCTCAAAGTGTCCATAAATTTCAATCAAACCACCAAAAATAGGGTTAATGAGAAGAGGCTTGAGACAGAAGAGGTGGCAGCAGAGAGGCTTTACGCCTCAACATATTTTTCGCTTTTCGAGACTTCCTCGAGTGCATCGAATGATGGATTTTAATTTATGTTGCAAAACTTATAACATGAGAAGATGATTTGATTTCTACTATTAACGTTGAAACATGACTTATATATAGAAACTTTATCAATTCTAACACAGCTAAAACACAGTAGTACATCGTTAGGTTTTCAATGTCTTGTTATCGCTGACGCATGAGCCATGTAAAGGATGAGAGTTTTAAGCTTTCTTTTCCAAGGAAAGTCCTTCATAATCCCGCAAAAATCCGTTTTCTTTAACGGGAATAGAACCCTTACGACCCGGTTGTGAGTGGAGCGCGTTCTCAGGGCTACATGGTGCCCTCAAAAATCAGACGTCCTAGACGCTAATTAGAGGCAACATGTATGTAGTGTAAGGAAGAGGGTTGGAGTCTTGCTCCAGGCCTGACCAAGGCTCCGTAAGCCAAGTCTTTCTTTGTGAGATTGAATCATTGAAGCATTGCAATGTACAGTAAACTTTGATCCTGTCAGACAGATTTATATGCTCTGATATTTTCTTTTTAAATTAAGAAGGCAGAGAAGTAAATAAATTTCTCTCAATAGAGGGAGAAGAAGAAATTCTTAGTTCCTCAGCCTCGGTTGTGTATTCACCCCCCCACTGCCCCACATGCACGAACACAGTGGACTACGTCCCTAGAGAACTGTCGTTGTCCTGACCGGCTCACAGACAGAAGTTCTTGCGTGACGTCTACTCGTTAGATTTCCTGCCACCGACAGCCAAATAAACTCAAATTTTCTGGCAGCATTTTACTTTCTTAAAATTATTTTCGGACTCTTCTTTCCCCAGAGGAATCCATAGTCACTATAACGGAATCAATGATGCCTGTCGAAAAAAGTATCAAGGGCTTACTAATAAGGCCGTATTTGTATGTTTTTACTTCTCTAATTCTCTTTTAGGAGTGGTTGACATATCATACATGCGAACTCTTGCTCGGATATCTGAATTTTCAGTCCTCATTCTTCTTATTTCTAACTTCAGATCTTAGATTTGAGAAGGTTTTTATGCTACCTCTCCTGCAACCCTAGCGGATTACGGCAGTGACAAACTCTCGCCTAAAGCACAACGCACGAAAAAGTTAACGGAACCTGTTTACTATACCACCATCATACACATGCAGTGTTTTTGTTTTACTTGAGCAAACATACAGTTTACGAATGTGATAAAAAACAAAGCATACTATCTTATGCAACCATACAAGTAGTCAAGATACAACGTTAGTGTAATACTATATTGCTTCCTATGAACCGAAGCTCATAGTCTGCTTTTGAAGAACTAGGATGATCCGCACGAATCGAAAGCGTCCGAGAGCCTCTGGAGCTTGGCGTTCCAGGTGCTACGGCAGGCCACACAGCCACCAATTGTCGGGAGGACCATCGGGCCACACGTCACTAAATGAATCTCGCTGCCAGGTTATGAGTTCATGCATCATGCAATTATTGCGCTACTTGGGCCGAATGCTTTCTGCACACCTGGGACGGGTAGGAAGTTCGTGGCACTCCGTTGTTCGACCCTTCCCAGTTCCTATTTTTCGCTGGAGCGGGTATAATTATCTATTATTTTACTGCCCCAAGTATTTTTATAAATTATTTTATAAATTTATCGTTTCGGAAGTGGAAAATTTAGTCTTGGTTGATGTAGAGCTGAATACACCTGTAAATTTGGCTTTTCTGGAAAAGACACTTTACTCCTTTCCAAGCAATAGTTCCTTCACTCAAATTCGTAGATTTTATTCCCAGCTATATAAGATGAATCTGTCATGCGTTAGGCGACCGGAGTATTCGCGAAATCCCTTCTAGCGGCACTAAGATGTAGAGAAGAACTTTGGTCAACTTTCAACTACGTCAGGGGCTTACACTTCAAAATTTCGCTAAAAAAAGCAAGTGATTCATGCCGAAGTACCTACATGAAGCAACTATTTACCAGTAATATTTACTTCGAGACAAATGCAACTCGGAGGAAATCTTTTCAGATACCAAACAAATTTCAGAATGAGAAACTTAACAACTGGATTTGATTTGATCCGAATTCTCCTGGCACGGAAAAAATCCCGGTATCGAACATTATACACTCAAACTAAGGCAACTCAACTCACGTCACCCTACCGAAAATCGGTGCCGGTAATTTCGCCGAGTTCGCTGGAGATCAGCCAGCGCCCACCCCGAGTTCGCGGGGTGGGCGTTATGCCTGCTTTAGATCTGCCAGGATCTGCCAGCAGCCGCTAGCCAATTCCACACCTCTAGAGATAAATCTGCGCTAAACTGCCAGAATACGTCAAAAAACTACCATCGCTGCAAAGAACTGCCCAAAGCTTATCGCGCAACAGCGGTTATTTTAATGGAGCACCTGTGAGAACGAGGCAACATTTTCTTAACCACATGGCGGGAATAAAATCTAGGCACGGAATCGTTACCAGAAGGAAGATGTGATTACTTACATAAACGATACATTTTTCATCTTTTAGTAGTTTCGGTACCTGGCATTCTCTAATAATTATAAAAAATATGTCAGAATTCAGATCAAGTTGAGTGACTCAATTAGAGGATTGCTGGGACGGCGTATCAACCAGCCCTGTGACACTCGAGGCTCCTGGCACCAGGCGATGGTCGAAGGATTTGATGGTGAAAGTAACGATATTTATGACGCGGAGATGATTTCAACAATACGCTTTCAGAAGTACAGAGAACGTAAAAATATAAATTTCAGAGCTGAATGTTAACTTGAAGAACTTTTCAGGTTAGGGTGAACTTAGTTTTCCATCGTCGTCTCCGAGAAAAGAGTTTTCAGAATCGTTGTCGAATCTTAAGGAATCGAAAAATTGTTACTGAAACAAGCAAGGCAACACCGAAAACATTCCCATGCAAAGATGGCACCAGAGCATGCGGTCGTTTGTCACGAGAGAGGAAAAACTAGTAAGTAGACTTTAAAATTAGCTCACTAAAGGTCTTCTGAAAACTGTGTTCATGATCGTGCGGTGGTCGACCACGAATGCCCCTGAGGACCGTCGAGTCTCCAATGATAGCTATCACTCGTGATGGAAGCCATTATTTACATATCTGTTCAAATGAGCTCAGAAATCGATCCTGCCTTGAAGTTTCAACAGATTTTCAAGCAAAGAATTCCCAACTGAGCGTTTTTCCCCTCAGTAGGCAAAAGAACTTTTCGGATTAACCCCTCAGATATAAGAGCGCATCTAACTCAGAGCTCGTCGATTGGCAAACAACAAGTAAGATATGCATATTACATTAGTGTTACGGTCACGAAACCTTCAAAGTAACAGTATCCCTGACTGTCATATCTACACAGCTTAAAAATATTGAAGCTCCATTATTGATGAACAATTACCATCATACATGGATACACTGCAAACAACTCCGCAGCAAATTGAAGTCCTACGTAATACTAATTTTGCTTAACATAATAACCCTAGATCTTTGATCGAGGAATTGAATTAAAGCGAGCCAACATCATGTGTTCCTTAAATTATGTGGAAGTCAACAGTTTCAGCTCTTATTATTATTTTTCCCTTTAAAAGGACAGCGAGTATCGTTCAGTAGCCACGCGGATGCATAATCCATCAACCTGTGGTTTGGTGCCCCAGCGCCGGCTTGTGCACACACTGCCCTGGAGAAATGGCGTCCCGTGTCGTCACCAACAGGGGAGAACGCAGGGCAAAAACGCGGTCTTGCCGTATTTTGTTGCACTCAGTCTTTGAGGTAGAATTGTGTAAAACGTGCATTCTGAGTTAAGTGTCTGAAACGTTTGATGCGTACATCTAATAGTACTAGGGAGATGAGAACATCGAAATGAATTTTGGACGTATGAATAATTTTTCACTCATCATTCAGATAAAGTGGACCAGAAACAAATTTTGGCAAAGCACCATGTTTGGCAGCACAAGCGCTGGCATAGACCGGTAGCGCGTTGATAAGGCGTATACTGCTCTGTTTTATGACCTCAGCGATAAGGGGCCGATGTAGGCCACTCACGCCTATACTCAGTGAGGAAAACTTCGAGTAAAATGACTGAGGAGAGGCGGCCGTGTGTGGCTAGAAGCCAAAAAAAGGTTTAAATTTATAATTTCTATATTTTGCACATTTTAGTAAAGTTTTTGCTATAAAGCGTATTTCATTAAAAGAAGAGGGAAGCCTCATCATGGTGGTGGTAATAAAGTAGAAGAATGGTGCGTGCGGACGGGTTTACAACTGGAAGAGGAGCAGCCTCTCCCCGGTAACTTTAGCGAAGACGATGCTGTACTGCAGCAATATCTCACTCAGTAATTGTGAAACATGACACACGTACTGAAAGACATCCTGATCAGCTGTGGGGCTCGAGGCAGGGTCACAGAAAGAACGCATAGTGTCCGGCACGCGAATGGATTCTACGGAAAGTTTTCAAGAGCCAGTCAAGTGATTGAAGTACAGCAACACGCCGATTGTTAGAGCACTGCCAGTGAATACCTGGCCCTCAGGACACTCAGTAAGAAGCTTGTCAGCTCTACGTATGTCAAGAGAAATCCAGAACCCCAAAATAAAATGGGCAATTGACAGTTAAAACAAGTGCTTTATCGAAAAAGTTTTTCATGTTTTCGAAGAAATTTAAGCATTGTAAACAAGCTCATGCTCAATGCCTCTGTTTGCTGGTTACCTTCTTACTTAAATGTAAGGGGCATATATTTATTTATTCATTATAGGCCTCTTTGTATATACTGTATATATGTACATGTATAAGAAGGCATGGAATATTTGATAATAGCTTATTTATACATGTAATTCGCACAGAGATTCCATGAGCTAGTGATCCGAGCTATTTAGTGGTGGGCGTCACATAAGAACAGCAAGGTCTATGTGCTGAGAGGACAACATGATGAGGGAATTCTATGTAGTGCAAAGCGTGCAAATAGGGCCGAAGATCTGACGGAGGGTGAAATGCTTCGTAGCTTGTGAGAGATAAACTAGGAGCCGATAAGCGTTTTATTTTACTGAAAATAACCCACGCTGTGAATTTATCGAAGTTCATGCATTCTCTACTTGTTTTTAAAATTGGGGTACGCGAAAATATCATAAAATAAGACACAATGTTGACGGCCGTAAGGGTCAGTGTCATGTCCAGGCTTTACGATCACACCATAAAAGATATTAATGTGCCGATAAAATCGTACTTAAGAATGTAATTTACTGTGCATTCGCGTGCCTTCCCAACGTTAACCGACGCTGGCTCAGAGAGAGGGCCGCTGCTCGATGGGGGCAGCAACGCTCGATGGGCCGCCGAGAACTTGGAACTGAGTTTGGAGGCGACTGAGCTCTTCCATGAATACATTCTTTGATCGCACAGCAGAATGCATGCATAGTATTACTATGATTCGAATCGAAAAAATTCAGACAAAATTGTTTTTCCCCGATATGAGATCTATCGATATCGTTTGTCGGGCTTAGAAACGATTGCTTGTTGTTTAGTGAGAATAGTGTACACAGTAATCGATTGTTCGAGACATTCAATACTATTTTCGAAACTCAAAAATTATAAAAATTTGAATTTTAGGGTTGTTTCGTATTTTTTACAGAAAATATTGAAACGTTTTATGTACGATTTGTATTTACTCGTTCAAAAGTTCGGGCACAAAAGAGGAGGAAGATAAATTCGATGACAGAAATCGATACAGAGGTATCGTTATGCGAAGAGCAATGTTGCACAACATCTATGCACATAGTGTATCTGGCTTTGGAGGTGATATGCATAGTTGGAGGTGCCAATACACCACAAGGAGTTCATTGTGTACAAGCGCGTTGCAGCCAGCAACTTGTGGTTACACCAACTAGTTTCCAACCTCTCTTTGAGTAGACCACTTGAATGAAAGTTTCACCAACCTGTCCTATTGCGAAACGATCGGCTGAGTCTAGAGTTAATTATTAAAGTCAGTTGTAGTTTTTGGCCGAAGAGCTGCCGTAGATACGGCCTACCATTTACGGATGAATTACGAGACAGGCTTTAAAGCAGGAGACTTTAACTGACCGTGAATTGCCAGAGCCCCAAATAATACCACAGTTTATGGGGCCAAAATAATATAGATTGTGTATAAAACTAAAGTTACAGGATATACCAAACATTACGTTGACATTTTGACCGCACCAGGAGCTCGCTACTCACTTGATGGCACCTCTGACGAAGGCGGACATGGCGGAGATGCCGAGCCCACTGCCTCCCACCACCAGCACCTCGACCGCCTCCCGCCGCCGCTTGAAGTACTGGCCCACCATCAACGTGGACGAGTCTCGAGTCAGCCCCACACCAATTCCTGCAGGAACAAACCCATTCTCTAACGCTTCATCATCATCACTCAAAAAACTTCATGGTTGTCTTCACGGTAATGGAAGAAAAAATTCAGGAGAAATTATATTGCTAGTGTTCGAGTACGGGAAATGGTATATGGACTGTGTTGCGTTAGTGTATTGGGGCGCTAGTGTATTGGAGCGCTAGTGTATTGGAGCGCTAGTGTATTGGGGCGCTTGTGTATTGGGGCGCTAGTGTCTTGGGGCGCTAGTGTATTGGGGCGCTAGTGTATTGGAGCACTAGTGTATTGGGGCGCTAGTGTATTGGGGCACTAGTGTTATTAGATCAATGAGGTATCGGTGTTCATGAAAGCCCTGGGCTATGAAAAGCCACCTCATTTCTTCCGTAGCTGAAATTCTGCTCTAAAATTAGACTACATATCACAACACAGCCTACGGTTAAACCTAATGAAAGTAACAGAGATTATTCAGTTAAAAATTGGACGGTGAAATCAGAAAACCATTTATAGTTTCTAATGTCTAAAGTAGCGGTACTTAAACAGTTTTCTCATTTAAAAAATGCTCTCTGAGTTACAAGGTACATAAATGTGTGCTACTAAATGGCTAACAAAAAAGTTTCTAGGTTCAATTCAATGTGAAATATTAAAATATAAGTAACTGTAGTATACGTAAAATAACTACTGACAATTAGAAAAAAAAACTATATAAATAGGAGCTATTAGTTCGTAGAAGTCACGTTTATGAGTTAGATAGAATTATTTGGTCTGTGTCCAGAAAAAAGACAAAAATACTATTCGGTTAGTTACGTTCAAACATAAAAATGCCGACACTGAAATGTGGGCACCGTTATAAAATCCGGTCAAGGTTTGCGAAATTCAGTAGTAAGTAAAAATAACAGAGATGAACAGTAAAAGACCCTCTCTTAGGGACAAAGGGAGGTTCTAGGACTGCCAGCAGAGTGCTATGGTAAAGCTCTTTGGATCAGTTACAGAGGTCTGCTCGCAGCTCTCTGCAGTGCAGGCGAGACATTACCAATTGACCGCTTATTTGACTGGGACTTTTAGCTTCCGTGTCCCCAAAGACTCTGGCGAAAATAAATCAGCCTTGCACGGCTCTTCAGCTGCTCCTGATGCATAGGTACACTCGTGAATGTTTGGTTTGAGCTGAGAGAGGCTCAGTAGCCAAAAAAATAGCAGCTAAGTAAAAAGTAATTGGTTTGTCCTTGCCGAAGAAAGAGTTAAAGGTATCATTGCCATATCTTCTCGTATACTAAGACCGTGAAAAAATCATTTCTTCATTTTTTTCTCGATGGATCTCTCGAAGAGCGTAATTAATGCGTATGAAAGTAAAGAAATATTTGAATACTGGAACGATTATATCCGCACTTGCAATTCTTTAAAAATTTGGCTGCAACTGTGTCGCACACGTAAAAAATTCTGCCTAACTTTTTTAGCTAATTTGAATTTTATATCTCGGAAATATTTTCTCTCCTCACACCCAGGACCAGGCGAGAAAGCGAGGCGAGCGAAGAGGAATTACATACTCGATAACTATTTTTTCATCGTTTCGTGCTTCATAAAAATGATCCCGCTGAGTAACCATGCTGTTGGTTTCTTCCTAACATTTCCGCGGGAAATAAAATGTGTGAGTACATTCTATTACGAGCTTGAAGCTTGTCACTTTTCTAAAAGTGCGTTCAAGAAATATTAGAAGACATTTTAGTACCATCTGCAACGGGTCTGAGAGTCATCCTATGCAACCAGGTGAATCCTTATCATGAATATTTTATTACCTCAACACCTACATATCAAATCCTTTTTTATCTTATTTGAATCCATTTTAACTCTACTACAAAAGTTTGATAAATCTCATACCCATTACATCATATAACTTTTTCACCGAAATACATAAGCAATCGAGGATAGTAAATCATGATGCAATGAAGCAAATTACTGACCTATAACGGTGCCGTAGCTGAAGAAGAGTTGGTGGTACTGACTGGCGAAGGAGGTGAAGAGACAACCGAGGGCTGTGACGAGGCCTCCTAGGACGGCGGTGAGGCGAGTGCTCTTCTTGCGGCACACCGAGATGGTGATGGGCGACAGCAGCAGTGCCACAGCCGTCGACACCGCCCCCAGCACACCTGAGGGGGGGGGACTGTGGTTACGAGGTATGTACGACGGTATACAGGGATCAGGCACACAGGGGGGACTGTGGTTACGAGGTATGTACGACGGTATACAGGGATCAGGTACACAGTAGCAGGGCTGCTTGAGATGGCCCATGGTGACGTAGGCTGCACCTAGTGATCGAATACGAGAAGCATTTGCTCACCGCAGAGACTTCCAAAATGGGATATTGTGCAAAACCTGCATATACAATGAAAAAGTTCAGGCGGGAGAACTATGTAATAGAAAAATGATCAGGATTTAAAAATTATTTCATGTGCTTTTAAGAGTGATTTGGAAGGGGTTATACATCGTCACGAGAAAAGGTTACATTCACACTCGTCTTGGACAGTTTTGTGAATTCAATTTTCACCCACATTTGAAGAAGCTGCCGTAAACAGTGCAAATAAAAAAGATGCACGTGATATACCAGAATTCATTTCATAAAAGCTAATAAGAATGTACACGAGGCCCTCTCGAAATATTCTCTTAACCGAGTGAACAGCAGCGGTGTTTTAAGGTCAACGTGCAGTGTTGATTAAAATTTAACTTCATTTCGTTTAGATACTACCACTTGTTTCTCGAGGGTATGAATAAGCTATACAGCTCTTACCGAGCTAGATCTCAGAAAATAACAATAAAATGAAATAGATTGGACTAAATGACGTGTAGCACAAATTGGATTGCTTCAAAAGTCAGATATGGGGAAAGAAAATCCAAAATGTTCCATTTCTAGAACGCCAGAAAAATTACGGGAAGCTCAACTCTACCTCACTATAACGAAAATTATGTGATATGTTTCATGTAATGTGGCAGACGGTGTTAGGATCCATGACACGAATTCCCTCACAATTAGGCATAACTGCCTTGGCCGCAACAAGGGCCTTGTTGGTCCCAGCTGCGTAGAATTTAACTCCAGCAAAATATTTATTTTTATGACAAACATGATAGCTTTCTAGTTTTCATCATATATCGTGACAAAATTTTCTTTCAGTTCAAGGATTAAAATTGCGTTTCAATTCACTGCTACTGCGTTTGCTGTGGTTGCATATTACAGCAAAAAGGTGCAACAGCTTCCCAAGTCTTGTAGAGCGGCACAAAGGGCGCGTCTGCAAAGCACCGCAAATAAATCTTCAGAGAAGGCAACAATAAGCAGGCCTACGCGCTATGAAAATGATGGACGACAGCAGATTAGAATCACACTGGCCTGCGAAAAGCGTGTCGGAAAACAAACTCAACCTCCTGTGAGTCGACCATTCCGCGAGGCACCAATATCCCCAACCTTCACTTGTCCGTGATTTCTTCAATGGAAAAAATTCATATGAAGTATCAATGCAATTTTCCATTTCAGAAATTGTATTACATAAAAGACATGAGGCCTGTAATAAAATTGGATGTTTTATGGAAGAATTTGAGTTCGCAACTTTGAAGGGACTACTGATGCATCACAGATATGGAGGTCAATGGACCACAGCGCCGGCCTCAGCGTCCAGGACATCTATGTATTATTTCAGCATGAAATCACCGTTTTTCATCGTTCACATAAATTTAAACAGGAAAACTCAATGCATAAATGATTCAAATTGAATCTCACTTTGTCCAGCCGGTAACAAACGATGCAAATTGAAGCTTAATGCGTCTGATGCTGTTTTACGAGGGTCCAAGTACCTTGAAGTACGTATATACAATTTGTGCATCTGTCATCAAAACGTATGAATTTTAATAACTTCATTCGTGAAGCTATCTGTGTTTGAATAAATTGTGAGTAAGGTTTCATTTGTGTATTTCAATTCTTTATAAACTGGTTTTCACGCTGCTAAAACATCTTCGCGAGTTTGAAAATTTTGAAATTTTGACAAACACCCTGCAAA
>VOMN01117510.1:0-13853 GCA_014899125.1 Orchestia grillus
GTAAAATTTCTGCACATGAAGAGAACAAGAAAATTTTCGACATCATAACCAACAATGTATTATCGCAGGTCAATGACAGACGCAAAACTTTAAATACTTATTGCATGAATAAATTTCACCATGAATATTGTCAAAACGAGTGTAAGGAATTGTGAGCCGTTTCAGCAAAAATAAAAAAACGACACCCCGTAAAGGACTGCTGCCACTCAAGTACGGACGTACTCAAGGAATTTAGAACACAACTACGGAGATACCCACCAACGCGATGCACCTTTGCTTGCAGCAGGAGTACCAGTAAGTATGTAAGAGTAAGTGAGTGAGTAAGGAGTAAGTAAGAGCGAGTGAGAAGACGTACAAATGCACCTTTGCTTGTAGCGGAAGTAAGGGTTCCTCAAGTAAAACTACTTCAGAATACTAAACTTTGGCGAAATGTTTTCAGTGCGGTCGAATCCATTGCTTAGTTTGATGAGTTGTTGGTTGAAAATCCTGGAAATAGGTTTGAACATTTGCTACAACGCAGGAATGTATTATTGATTAAGAAAAATAAGGTTAATACTCTATTTTGCACTACTAAATCATTTTCAATCATATACAGTTTTCCTTCATTAAGTTTTATAGATTTTTAATTCTGACGAAGATTACTGAAATCTACGGATGAGTACGTACATTTTTTAGAGCCACCTTCCACATCTTACACTCGGAGAATGAAATTATTTTTATCAAATATGGATGCAATAAGGTGGAACAAATGAAGTAAGGTCAAATAAGTCAGTACAATTGTTATCAATGGTTATATTTTTATTGATGTTTCAACACGATTTTTAAGTTCATCTTCTTTTAGGCCGGGTCCGTATCGTTGCGATTTTTCGTAAAAATTGGTCAAAAAAACGTTCCACTCAAATGTAGACTTGTCAAGATCCGCGAGTAATTTGGGGGCGAGAAAACTACCAGCCAAGGATACAATATAACTTATGCAAGAGGAGAGGCCATGCAAAGAGGCCTCTTGATTTCCATACAAACAGCTTCGCTGAAGCGGTGGCGGACCAGCGACGAGAGCTCCAGACACCGTTCTGATGTGGAGTTCAGGGGCAGCAACGGACTATCGGTGTACTGGGGATAAAAGGTATATACATTGTACTCTAGGTAACCGTGACCAGTTGCTTTAACACTTTGCCTCCGAAATGGGTCATATCTGGTTCATGTGATCATTTAAACCTAATGTAGTCAAAGCACTACCATGTATGAATACAAATTTTCAAATTTTCGTCAAATTTGTGTTCATCAATCGAATATGCTCGTTCTGATTAGAAAGAAAATTTATAGGATAACCAAATTTGTGAAAATAAAATGTGTTGTGTTGTTAAGGTATCTTCACAGATGGTCTTTAACTCTAAGAATTGTTCGAATAGAATATATCATCATTGGAGATAAAAGAATACTTATTTCATACACTAGTTGACGATGTCTAAATGAAGATGTTGGGTTATTGATATTAATTTTGCAACGTATTTTTTGCTTGTAGTTTTCGTGCGTCGAAATTTAACTAAAAGGGACTTGCAGGTTACTTCTTATTTCGTAAGACAGGCATAAACTTTCGAATTCTTTTTTTTACGTCACCCTAAACATCACCATGAACATTATGACCTCTATCTGCTATTAACTACCTCTTTAACTATGCTATGACCACGTTTTCTTGAACAACTAACTCTCTCCCACACAAAGAACTGATTCAATTTTTTTTCTCGCAATTTTAACTCAAATCTGCTCAAATCGGCATCCTAGAGAAAGTGGCTTAGTTGAGAACAGGTGGAGCGCATTCTGAAAGTAACTAATCACTTTATATAGTATTTGAAAAATTTATCAACTTGAAAAATTTTCTATTGAACTTATCAATGTTGGTTTCAGTTAAAACTGAGCAAGTGACTTATTCGAACCTACCAAAGTAGACTAACTCAAAAAATTACCACTCAAAACGTACAAAAAACTATGAGAAACAAGAAATCTCTTCTTAGCATATTTCGTAGAATTATTAATAAATTCGTACAGGAGATATACATCTATGAAAGATGGTATCAACACAGCAACACAGCAGTTTTCTTAATGTTCTTAAGTGAAAAATAGAACAATAGAAAATAATGAAAAATTCATACAACTATCAAAAGAAAAATTTCAACGATAAATGACAAACTTATTATATGATGAGCATGTATGAAAATTATTTTAATGTGATATCCGATACATCTGATAACTTTGTTTATGTGATCCATCAACTTCTTAAACGAAACATTTGGAGCAGACCCCAAGGCAATAGTCGTAGTTGTAGCAGTAGCATAATAGGGTTACTAGCGCTTCAGTAGCTAGGCCTATAACGAATGGAAAACTCACTTCGATCGAGGCAGGTTACACTGGTACGTATAATGCTTTGGACTCAAGAACACATACATACGTCGAGCACCTGGAGCTAAAAATAAGGAACACAAACCAAATAAAACATGAAGCAAGTGCAAGGCATACCGAGGGCAACCTGTACTCAGAAAAAGTGAAATTTACTCCTACATGGCAAAACTGTCCTCAAATCTTGAGTATTTCTACTCAGCATTTTTTATGAGCTGTTGTATAATTAAATTAATGAGTCTATGAAGAATTTTGAATACTGTATAATACAAAAGTGAATCCTCGGGTCACCCAATTATGTCATTTTCAAATTCTAATAAATGAGTCTACGAAGAATTTTGAATGTTGTATAATACAAAAGTGAATACTTGAGTATTCACATTATGTTATTTTTAAGTTACCATACCTGTCCCCACAGCGGCACTCCGTCATGCATGGGGGACTCATCGATCCAAAACCATCCAGACTGCGCCAAGTAGGAGCCGCCCACCCAGTATATTAAGTCAGGCAATAAATCTGATGGATGAACATGATACAGTTGGACTCCAATTAAAAAGATTCTTATGAATATTAACCGTATTATACCTGAGCCCTCCAACACTTGAAGCGAAAGAGAATCTTTACATTAGTCTTAATTACTTTGTGCTGAACATAGAAATGGAAAAAAGAATAAAATCAAGAAATAATATTCACGTTCATGGTAAACAACATGTGCGCTTCATTGAAGAACAGAAACGTACAAAACTAAGCAGTGATACGTTCATGTTAAAGATGCTCAATTTTTTTTAATTGCTACTGGTGCCTTACCCACTAGAAGACATCTGAAAGCTATAAAATTCTGATTTCTCATTTTAATTTACTTAAAATGGTTGCAGTAACCCACCAGGAATCAAATAATCGAATAAATCTTGCCCTGAACCTCTTGATGATTGTGCACCATTATTTTAATTCGAGCTTCTCCGCACAAATTTTTATGGGCGGAAAAATGCATAGAAGTTTTTGAATCAAGCCTCTACAACCGTACTTCGCATACAGAGTTCCAGAAAATAAAATATCTCATTAGGATTTATCTAGATAAAATTGAGACTGAATTATCATTAGTCGCTTTTGAAACGGTGATACCAGAATTACACCACCAAAATAAAACGCATAAATTTCCCTTGAAATAGTGTTACCAGAATTTCACCAGCAAAATTGAACACACAGATTACCCTTGACTATTATGTACAATGGGCAGTTTTACATGCACTTGACACATACTGACCTGTATGTGTGGGCCCCAGTAAGTTCTGTGAGATATAGGGGATCCTACACACACACACTCGTACAAAAATGTAAAATTGGAAAATACACATAAAACGAAAGCCGGCTTTGAAATAGAACAACTAATGAGCTTCATACCATACAAATTTATCAGCGAAATCGATATGTTATGGTGTTTTTAAACCTCTAATTACAATTGAACAAGATCCCTCCAGTAAAATTTTATGCTCCGTCACAGGCTGGTGGACAACAGGTTTGAAGCGTCGCCCTGACGACGATTTCAGTAGATGGATGAAAAACAATATAAATGATAGTGCATGCGTACTCAGCAAAGAGGTAAAATCTTTGATTAACCTCTTCCTAAATTTGGGTTTATTATTATTTTTATCATCATCTTAGTCCCTCCAACGGTAGTATAATTTATTTTCGTAACCTATATCTGAGAATAAAGTTGGGAAGTCGCTGGGCTACAGGGTATCTCAGGGTAATGATAATTTATTTAGTAACAATTTCGATGATTACACGACTTTCAATTTTGATACAGCCGACCGTTGGCTTTAGTTATAGCTACTATCTATTCCGTTATTATCAAATGACAATAACGGAATAGATAATACCAATGATATTGTTGCTTGCACTATCTATTAGGAAATAGTTTAAAACAGAATTTAACAAATTAAGTTTAAGCACTTTGTTCGTAGATGTGCTCCGTCACTTCGATGAACTGCTGACAGGTTTCAAAGACGAGCAAATCTCCTCCGAGATCTTGGCAGTAAATTCTCGAGCTGCTCCAGCTGTGGGCCTCACTGCTGGCGAAATGCACGCACATGCTTCCTACCGCCACGAACGGCAGGTTGCAGAAGCCCTCTGAACGCAACATTGTGAGAGAAATTAAATTAGTCGTGAGAATATGGCTCTAAGAACAGAAAATAACGAACAGATGAGTCTTGCGGATCAGATTTCCTTAACTACGCAGAATTTAAATAACTCTGAAGGTGGTCAATAAGGTGGTAATTAGTCTTCTTCGATTGTTCTAGTTTCCTGAGAATTGGTCTGTCTTTTAATGAATGTTATTAACATTTTGTTTGTATGAAAGTTTCATAAAAGTAGACCTAAGGAGTGTACGCATCACTCAACTTTAGTGAAAATTCTAGAAATGAAAAAACATAAATGCAATGCACGGTTCAATGCAATATTCTTAGAATATGACTAGAGAATAAACTCCAAAATAAGCTTTTGGTGCCGAGCTGCCATGACCAATGGGAGACGGAGAAATAACCGTTACCCTATTGAAACATGTAAATGCAATCTTATTACGTGGATTCCACCTCCGAATTGTAACGCGTTTTGTATCTATGTGTACATTCAGATCGTTTAAATATTTTACAGTTGCTCTAATCTACGTACTTTGTGAAGGTCTATGAATATTTTGCTCACCTATAAACAGTCAACAAATTTGACACGCCTTTAACCGTTTTCAACCGTTAATACTTAGTATCTGTGTAACGTTGTTATGTTTTTACGGTAGGTAGAGTAGAGCAGTACGGTGCAATTAGTCAGAAGAACTCGTGTATGAACTTTGAAATGAAAATCATGAAAATGGTTGGTATGTTACCTCTTTAATACTAATGCGATAATTTGTCTTGCGAATGCATTCCAAACTTTTTGAAAAAATTTCTCCTTAAACACTGTTCGATTAACCTTTGCCTACTTATGAAACTAAGATTCATGACAATGCATAAGATGAGTTTCAAGTTTAAACAGAAAATATCTGGTGAAATCGGCCAAAATGCATGAGGCAATTTGCTTTACCGGACCCCGTTACGGCCGCTTCGTTGCCAATTTCATAAAACATTTTGGAAGAATATCAAAGACTCATTTTTTTTCGATAGGTACTACATCAGTGGCTCCTTCGTGAATTCATCGAAAAGGCTAGAAATTGCCAATTGACTTCCTCAACAGGATTGATGCCCCATTTTTACGGGTGTATGTCTCCGGAGAACTTACGTGCCGGGTACCGCAACAACATTCAGAATTTCCGGTTCTAGATGCAATTTTTTTTAAAGTAAGATTCCGTTCATTGAGTCTTTCCCCACCCACACCATGATTTCTTCCTCCTTCCTTGGTGTGTATTTCATCATTTGGCTCACTCGCATTCGATTTTGTTTAATTCTGATATGAAGGTTCATGTATCGGAAAATCAAGGTTGTACGTTCTAAATTCAAAACTGCTCCTCTCGAACTTAGAGAGATATGCCTAAAAAATTATGCGATGATTTTGATTAATTTTAACTTTTGGTACTTACCTCCGAATAACGAATCACAATTAAAAGTTTCAATTCGACTTCCACACTCAATTTTAAGGCTGCAGTCTTATTGTTTGGAAACATGATTGTACCATACTTTGTTTGCAACTTATTTCGGAATAAACGATTTTTCTTTCTGTCTTCATGTGAGGCGATGCATGCTCTAGGATGGGTCAGGACTCGGATAGACACGGAGACACTTGCCAGGTTCAGGGACTGCACTGCATAAGGGAGAGTAGGTGTTCGTACACCCATAGGCTCCGAGATAACAAGTACCGGAACGACAGTACCCAGCACAATCAGCTCCGTATGGTTCATCTGAGCCTCCTGCGGACTAGGACAAAAAAGATGGCTAGTCAAAAGTACGTAGAGAGTCTACTCGCAAAACAGTTGTAGTTTCGAAAACGCTTATCAATGAATTTGAACCAACTCAAGACAGCGACAGAAAAGAGATGGCTAGTAAATAACTGAAACAAGTACAACAATTGAAATAATTTATTACAAGTGTTACACCATTTAAAGATATTACAATCATGAATTTCACCTACCATTTCAATGGATAGTTTTTTATACATAGGTATCTGTGGGCCCGAATAAGTTTTATGACTTCTAGGACATCCTATACAAAACCTTATCCTAAGGATACATATACATATAAATATCCTAATGCACTTATACTTAGCTTACACAAAACTGATCAAGTCCAATTTATTGAGCGGAGAAGATAAATAGATGCGATTTACAATTAGGAATTTATTTATGCCAAGTTAATGGAGACTATGAGTTCTAAAGGGTGGTTAAATTGTAAGGGCGGATTTTGAATGTGAACCACACCCAAACGTCAAGTTTTTTCTGCATTTAATTTGACATTTCTCTACTTCATACTAATTCAATTTGAACCATGGTAAGATACACAATCGAGCAACGCGTTAAAGATATTCAGGCTTATTANTGTGTGCGTATTTCACTGTTGAGCAAGATTTCGGAGCCTGATTTTATTTGTAAATCTCAATTTAGATTTGCGCAGTTCTTGTAGCCAGCCTGTCAATACAGTGTGTTTTTTTCCAAATGTTATCCTTTGTACTCCAGTGTGTACGAAAAAGTTTACATGGTTCAGTGAGCCTAACGGGGAATTTCTTTTTGTAGGGTAAGTTAAATTGTCATTAGTATTTCTGTAGGAAATAGTCAACCATTCCTAGCATCTAGTCAAACTGCAGCGACGGTGGTCGGCTCGCTGGTTTCGTTGAAATTCAGACACCTCTTGACTTGTCACTTTCGCATTTCAAATGCAATAGGTACAGGAAGGTCGTACTAAAACTGGGATGTGGGACACCAGAATATTACAGCTGTGTGTTATGTCAAGAATGAAGAGCTGTTGGGCCTTGTAACCATGATGATTCTGTCCGGGCTCAAATGTTAGCGAGCTATAAATGCCCAATGGAAATATATGGGAATATAACGTATCTACGTTCTAGAAATTTCAGAATAAGAGGTTTCTATTGCATTAATGTATTTTTGAAACAGTACTACAGACTCATACGTTTAAGTGAAACTTTTTCAGTTTTCCACAGCTTGTGTCGTACCTTATGTTTCGAGTTTTTAAACGCTTTTTCAGTTAATGAGTGATGCCTAAAGCTTTGCGTGACGTAGTTGCGTTGAAACCTGTTCCTGTGTCCAACAACTACTTAACCGAAGAAGATGTGTGCCGCAAGAGAAAATTCAATTTTGGAATATGGTGTACGGAATCATAGCGTCTAATAAAGCTATTCTTAGTAAAAGGGTGTCAATCAGCAGAAAGAAACTACTGAATATGCGATGAAGTGAGTGCATAGGATCCCTTAAGGGGGATATGCTGAAAGGGATTGTCCTTCAGGATCTCTTAGGGACTTGGCGACCCTCGGGATATTGGAAGAATTCCCGTGCTATTCGTATAACTTTAGACGCCTGAAAAATTAACCTTGTAGCTGCAAATGAACCTGAAGCTGGAAATATACCTTAAATTGAAACTGTCTCGTTGTCAGAATGGCATAAAATGTGGCAACGGTGGTTAATTCCCTAATATATTAATAATAATAATTATTATTTCGTATTAAAAAAATCCCGCGAGTAAAGTGAGGAGGAGAAGGGCCAATTATTGCATGATTTCATATCATGACAAAAAATTCCCACTCCTTAACTTACGCAAACTGCTTGCAGGAAGCAATTCGGCCGGTCAATTTCAGGTACTTGAGGGAAGAAACTACTCGACGCCAAAAGTATTTGACGGAGATCAAGCGCCTGATGAGTCTTCTTTTTTCCGGCAAGAAAATCTTCAATGTGGGAGCTGTAACGAGCAAGCCTAATGATGGGCTGCTCGCACGTCCTGGTGGGGAATCTTACGAGCGTCGCTATACCTCTTTTCGCCAAAGTCGGAAACCAGTTCGCAGCATAATTTTGACCTCAGCTGCTTTCGATAGATCAAGATCTTCTTGAATAGTTGTCCCGTGTACCGTAAAAGGAAGAAAAATTGAATCTAAGTGTTGTAATTTGTATTGAAATGTTTTAGAAAAAATGATAATTCCCAATGACAACAAAATTTAAATCTTCCCTTTAGTTATATCAGATTGTACTCTGCGGAGACATTCAACTTGCGTCTGACGCGTAGCAAGCATGGTGCCGGAGGTACGTAATTAGTACGAGACCGTAGGCCCTCATCACTCCCTGCACTCGCACAAGAGCCTATTGCGTCGACGAGGAACTGCCAATTGACTTCGTGATGTTAGCCCTCTTGGAGAGTGGGGTTTTAGTCCGGTTTGAGAGTAGCTCCTCTAAAGGGGCGCTTAACGTGTCCTTCTATTTATTGGAAAACGTAGTGTGACTCCTGTAAGCTAGCCAAGATCATGAAACTATTCTGTCATGAGCCATTATGAAGCACGATTGCTCTATTGAATTTTTTATTTATATCGTATCTTTAATACTAATAGTATGTAATTCTGTTTCCTTAAGTAACTCTCGAGTTGTAGAGAAGTTTGAATGGTGTCTTCTCTTTGGGCGCTGCTGCAGGGATTGACGCTACGAGTACGACTAACGTCAGACTAAATTTTTATAGATCTTCCGTTTCAGATTCCCTTAATTGGTAAATGAAACGTTAGCAAATATGACATGCGAGTGCATGGGGATTCTTTTGCGAAAGGTGAAAATGATACCAAGACTTGCAAAAGCTTTTGAGAATCGTATGAAAGTGATGCTGTGGATGAATTAGTTATTCGAAAGGAAAATTTGCAAAAATTTAACTCGTTAAACTTTAGTCTAGGAGAGGACCATTGTAGTGATACACCTTCAAACATGGATAAGGGCGTTTTAAAGACAATAATTGAAAAAAAATTCAAGTAACACATCTGAAGAATTTGCACTAGATTTGGACGTCTCTAAAAGTACAATTTATTTATTTCTCACATGAAAATCGCTCTGAACCTAATAGATTTCAGACAACCTGAAAATTTCTGAGAGGTCTTACCCTTTCAGCAGTGTTCGATCTGCATTATAAACAAGAACGGCAATGAAAATCTGTCTGAAGAAGCGAGTTGCTTAGATTTACTTTCTGAAGTTTGAAACTTGGATTCCTGATCAAAGCTTTCGCGTTGCTGACGGTAGCAGTCATGTATGTTTCGAGTGTTTTCGAATTTGAATATGCCATGAGGGTGTTTCTGTTGCAATTCAATCGCTATCGCTAAGTAACTACTTCTGCCGCGGCTTCTCTGTCAGTAGTTGGTGTTACCGCCGGTGCCATTTTTTGTTGTAAAAATTCATACTACTGTGTTAATTGATTTTCTAGTCGTCTGCTGCAGTTACGGTTGATTTTGCAGCTCTTGTCGGTGTTAATTTAGCGTTAATTGCGATTGCGTTGTGGCCGAAACGCGCCGCCGAGCGTCCGCAATTCAGGAAGCTTTGCTGCTTCGAAGGGCGTGGAACGGGGGTCCCTTTTTGCCAAGTCATTCAAGACTGGCTCCCAAGATTTTTGAATGCACGTGTTGCTCTATTTTTACCTTGCGTTCTTTTGAACGACGCCTTCAAGATTAATTACTTGATGAGATTTTGATGAGTTTTTTAACTTAGACCTGCCAAGATTTCCTGACCAGGACGACGTGTACGTGAGTTTTCTGCTAGAGGTGTTTTGTGCTTTGAAATGTGACACTAAGCCATACGCATGGCACTCGGCAGCGTCACACGCGTTTCCAATCTCTTATCTTTATTTTTGTGTTATAATACAAACGTTTCGTTTGCAAGAGCCGGCACTGACTACCATTGAAGGGTTCAAAATCGAAGTTGACTGACAATTTTTTTCAGAACTTCACCTTGCCATTTGGGTACTATTGTGGATACCTTTATAACTGTTCAATTATTCCGGATTTATCCAGTAAGAAGAAAGTGCTATTCTTTCCATTGAATGTTATATTTTGCTACGATGAAATTTTTACTAGACATTAGCACCATAAATACAAGTAATACGGTTTTGAACGATACAATATATGTCCTGAATGGTTCATGTTCTGCGCGTAGTATATGTGCGTTTTCTGTTACGTTGCAATGCAAGTTGGTATTTTGGTGCTCATCAAATGGGCGCATTTCGAAATCGCCACGTGCTTTCAGCGTCTCCTAAGTTGTTGCGTAAGTTGGCCTTGAATAACGCATGATTTGTGGAAATGTTACGCGGAACAGTTTTTAGTTTTTAAACTAACAGTTTCGTAAAAATGACTCAGCTGTTCATGTTCAGCCTTATAAACTCATTTTCATGATGTAATAACAATAATTTAGTGTATTAAAGTTCATGGACATTGGACGAGTGTAATAGTCAAAATTATTTTTCGTTTGTATGTTGTATTCTCTGTCAGGCGATCACGCTTCTGTCACGACAGGCAAGTATTCATTTTGTTTAAAATTGGAGTTGTCAATCTTGGTGAACGAAATTAGTTGTCCCTCATGGCACTTGATTTCAACTTAGCTGGTCATAGTGACTTTTTTCTACTAAGTAATAGTACTTCAGTCGAACTTAATTTTCTATGCGAGACCTCTTGCCTCCGCATATCCGTGTTCGATGTGATGGGGATCGGACTACTCGAAAAGGCGAAAAGGGACTGTGCAGTTCAAAAGAATTTAAAATTATAGAATAAAGTTATGGAATTATTTATTCTAAAACCCATCAATCATTTATCACCAAAATATTTTGAGTTGTACGGATATCGAAAAAAGTTATCCAAGTTGTAGAACAAAAGTGTTACTTATTGCCGAGCGCATTCAGCCTTCTTGAATCTTGGTGGGAGAAGGTTGTTTGTTATGATGAATTACGCAAGGATTCAAGATGGCGATACTTAAAATTTTTAACGAGATTCGAGGTGTATTTTGTTCTTACGTAGAATTAGTTCATTGAAGTGATTTGTACAGAAATACGTAGTAAATTTCAGACGCACCTACCGAATGTCTCTAAAGTTTGACTGGGAAGGTAAAATTCCCATTTTGATCAATGAACTTCTAGCAAGGAAAAAGTACTTCATCAAGAGACCAAGGTAAGAAGCTTCGTCACCTCAGGAAGCATAGCATAGGATAGGTTTAGATTAGTTAGGTTTATCTATCCTATGTTGTGGGGATTGTTAGGTTACCTCAGCTGTAGCTAGGCCTTCGGGACTTTTATTCCAAGAAACTGCGTTAAAGTGTCGTGCAGTTTTAGTCTAGCAACGAAAGGCCAAAATATTGGACAATCATCTTATTCACCGAGTAAGGATTCTCGAGACTGTAAAAATTAATGTGACTTCTTATATTATGATATATTTAATGACTCATCGTTTCTTTGGCTTAGAGCCATCTATGGTACCCAAAAAATGAGTTCATGCGAGACACTGCACGATCCCATTCACAGATTGCTCTTTATGGTACTTCTTTGGGGTCTAACGGCAACAGTTTATGGTACTTCTTTGGGCTCTAACGGTAACAGTTTATGGTACTTCTTTGGGCTATAACGGTGACAGTTTATGGTACTTCTTTGGGCTATAACGGTGACAGTTTATGGTACTGACCGCCATCGGCACCTGATGGTGGTCTATTCAACTTTGTGGGCTACTAAAAAGCGCGACACTCGTGCATATGCAGGGCCGTTCATTTTTATGGTAGCATCGTGGGATGCCATAAAAAATGTTGCGAGATCTGTCTACCTGCCCTTAATGGTAAAAATTATAATCGCAATTTTTAATTGCATATAAATGTATACTCTTAAAAATTTACAGGCTCGTAGCTATGTTTTCCTAAGGTCATGAAACCTCAGAACCTGGACAAAACAATTTTAGTAACGGTAATGTTGGGTTATTTAATATTTATTATTGTAGATAAGAGCGCTAATTCTTTACACAAATGTATTATAATCGATTAAATTTTCTTCAGGCAATTTGGTAATACGTAAAATTGTGAAAAATTAACATCGTTATTACTGCTGATTTCAGATAAAAACATCATTTTTCTGTCAGAATTGATTTTCAGCCTTCTAAAAAATCTATAGAATATTTCTAAAAGCTGATTACAAAGTTGTGAGCAGTGATATTTTGTGAGTCTATATTTTGGACGTCCTGGTGTGGGTTTCGCCCAGTTAGTGAGTTGCAGTATGAGGGCTCCACCCAGCGAGCAATTTACCTAATAGTTGCTGAGCTGTTTTGGTTAAATTATCGAACGGGTCATTTTCTTGGTTGTATTCTCTCCCAAGCAGAAGACAGGGGGTAAATTTAGTTAGTCATGAAGTTTTTACCGTTCTGTACTAGAGCTTCACAACATTCGTACTACAGCTTCACAACATTCGTCCTACAGCTTCACAACATTCGTACTACAGCTTCATAACATTCGTACTACAGCTTCATAACATTCGTACTACAGCTTCACAACATTCGTACTACAGCTTCACAACATTCGTACTACAGCTTCATAATATTCGGACGATAACTTCCTGTACATTCGTGCAATAATTTCATAACGTTATGTACATAATTTCATACCATTCGTGCATTAACGATTTGTAGGTGTGATTTTCATGATTTTAAAATTTTCTGATTTCGTCTAATTGTACACCACTAAATATGTTCATTGAAATATTTTTCATATTTAGTCATGGAGCTTTGTTAAAAATTCGTTTGGAAGTATTCTATGTTTTTTACTTTTAACTGAGTATTACTGTAACGCATTATTATAATTTATTATTAGGGTTACAATAAGGACCTTAAAATTCAAACTCCTTATTTTTTAGGATTAAGTTTTTGATCCTGATAAAATCAAACTTCAGCAAACAAATCGACCGTAAATTCGCAGCAGCCTCTCTTCCTCTAAGATATTTTTTCCTGTATATACAAGGAAGGGTCGAAGTTTTCAAAGCTCAGGCATCAAACTTGAAGACAAAACATACGTTCAACAGAACTTGCAAACGCAATCGTCGAAACCGTTTTATTTTGGCGAAGATAATGTCTGACTTTTTAGGCAGACGACGACAAGTTGCAAATTAATTTCTCCTTCGATCAAGGTATTTCTGGATGAGCACTAAGAAGCAGGAGTAGTAGCGTCTTCTCACCACGATGGCGGCTATTACAAGGAAACAAAAGAACATTTAAATAACGATAGATGACATTAACCGGGCGAGCGTAATATTCAGAATGTATCAGGTTGTCCGGAAAGTCCATGCCGATTTTTAAAAGAAAGGAAAAGGTCAATAATGAAAGCATCTCCATTTTTCCTTTAATTTGAACATACCTTCTTACAAAATTTGCAGTGGTTTCATGGCAAAGAAATAATCAAGGTATCTTTGCAAGTCATCCAAGGAATTGAATTTTTTACCATTAAGACTATTCTGCAAAGACCTGAATAAGTGGAAATCCTGGAGGAG